>BQNB010001459.1:65890-139472 GCA_026074375.1 Tanacetum coccineum
TGCTTTTAGACTATTCTTACTATATATTTGATATTTTATTATATTATATATATTTTAAGGTATAGTTTGAGCGGATCAGAAACGCAGGGACCAATTGTGCAATTCTCTCAAAAGTTCAAACACAAAAGCGGGGCAAATTTCTATAACTGCCATCCAACCGTTTTTCCCGCCTAATTGCCCAACAAACCCACCTTCTACAAAACCTTTCCCTGCTCCTCTACACTCAATGTAACCTCGTATTAAACCCTTCCCACGTCATTTGAGACACGTGTCAATCCTTGATTGGTCCGAACACCTCACAGTTTGAATCCAACGGCCATAAATCAATCTCAAGGGATCCGATGGCTAAAAATGATCGAGCTTACATCCTCTCAGCATTTTTTTATCTATAAATAGAAGTTTAAATGTTCAGTTTAGGGGGAGTTAGTTAGCTGTTTTAATTTTCAGTTGTTATTTTCTTTAGAATTCTTGTAATCGTTGTTTTCTTTAATATCAAGTTTATTTTCAGTTTAAGCTCTTATTTACTTCAATACTGTTCTAAAAGCCTTTCTAGTTGCTCTTATAAGCTTTTCTCATTCTTCTTACACAAGTCAAAGCTTTTAAAAAAAAGTCAAATATAGTCAACCGTTGGTCAAATAAGCTCACATTAGCTTATTTTATCTTCTCTTGTTTTAAAAGTGTTTTAATGACACTAGAAGCTTTTTAAAACTGTTTTTAGTCTATTTGAGTTCATAAGTGTTCATTTGATTCTTTTTGAAAGCTAATTGGAGTAATAAGCTAATATTAGCTTATTGAGCTTTAAGCTCTCAAGGTATAGAGGCAAGGTGCCACTTAGGTGTATGTGTTTAAGCCACTCACTCTACAAGAGTGGCTTGTGACTGAGACTTCAAAATTCAGGTTTAATCCTCTAAAATTCATTTTAGTGTTCATCTAGCTTATTTCATTTAGCTTATTGCAATGAATTTGTGAATGCTTAATACTTTCTAATACTGTTTACATAGCTTAGAAATACAAATGTCTTGAAGTAATAATGTCTAGGATTCATTAAGTTTTCATATTTCTTAAAATCTGTCATTTCAAGTAGTAAAAGCTAGGAGAGTAACTAGTTTATTACTACTAATAAGCTGTTATTTTTAGTGGTTAATTAGCTTAATTAGATTAGTATTAGCTTGAGTAGATAAAAGGTTTTAGAAGCTTTAGCTTGAAAATAGGTTTTAAGTACAATTTAGTTTAGACAGCTAGTTTTAAGGAGTGTTTGGTTTTAGCTGTTTTTGACTTTTAAAGTCAACATCATTCTGTCAAATCCTTTTATTAAGTTGAGTTTATCAAAGTTATCAAGTGCTGAACAGGTTTTGAAAATTAGTAAGTTGAATTACAAAGTTTTGAGCTCAATGAGTTTGTGCCAGCACCAGGGCAATTTAAGTGATTAGTGTCTTAGATTTCAGAGATTTTAAGCCTTTTAGTGTTCAATTTAGGTGATAGTAGTCTTAGATACAAGAAGTGAGCTAGAATGAGAGATCTTAGGTAAGAGATTTAACCTGCACTTTAGAGTTTGGTCAATTGCATCAGCAAACAACAGTACTAATTCAGTTAGTACTGTTGTTGCTTGTTATTTTTAAGCTGTCTTCTTAGCTTATAAGATTAGGATTTAGACCTTAGATTTAAGCATTTAAGAAGTATTCCATTAGTTCCTTATAAATCACCACTTAATTCTCATTTCCAAGCTTCTAGACTAGCTTATTTTTCATTACAAAAGTAGTATAGCAGTCCTATAGATTTCTAGCTTATTTTCTTATTGATTTCTTATTCCTAGTTGTAATAGTTAAAAGCTTTTATCTAGGTTAGCTTTAAATCCATAGTATAGCTTAAATTCAAAATTTCAGCTTTTAAGGTTTAGGAATAAGCTTTTTAGCTTATAAGAAAAAGCTTATATTCAGTTTAAGCCTGAACTTTGCACCTTTTAAGATCACTTTTCTTGTTAATTTTGTTAACACTTAGCTAATTTTTGTTTAGATATCTCTAGTACATATCTTAATCTACATATAGCTTCTTTTAGTTTTCAATTTCATCTAGAAATAAGCTTGAAATAAGCCGTTATCTAGAAAAGCTCTTAAACCCCTTGTTTCTGTAACAGATTTTGAAATGCTTATTTTCTAGCTTATTGAGTGGATAAAAGTAGAAAGTGCTTTTATTAAAGTTGTAGTCCATAAGCTCCTTAACAATTTTGTAGTTTTAAGTTTTTACTTATTTTCACTTTTTAATAAGCCAAAAGTAAGCCAAGTCGTAGGGTCTGTTTTGTACATTGTCCATAGTTTAGGGTTACACGTTTTCATTAAAGTGTAAATTTCCCATAGTTATCCCGCCTACCTTTTAGTTTCGTTTATTACACTTTCTACCCTGTCTTTTGTAAGAAATAAAATAGTTTTATTATTTTAGAAATTAGTTTAAATAAAATTAGGGTTTAGTTTTAATTGATAAAATTAGGTTACAATTAGGGTATAAAAATTAGGGCTTTTTGTGCCATTAATTTTCTGCACCATTTAAGTAGTTAAAAAGCATTTTTCTTTATTTTTTCAATTAAATTTGTATTTTCTGGGAATTAAAATAGGTTTTAGATAATATCTTTTTCTTAGATAATTCATAGAAAATAGAAAAATAGTTGAAATTTTTTAATTCTTTTTGTGAAAATTTTCTTTTTAAATCTAGTATTTTTGAAAAATAAAAGTAAAATTTTAGTGTTAATTTTTAGAAAAAGTTTATTTTTAATTAATTCATTTTTCTTAAAAAATTCGTAAAAAAATTCAAAAATAGTTAAAAAATTCCAATTCTTTTTCCTAAAATTTTCTTTTTAAATTTATGATTTTTAGGTATAAAATTTGTTGAAAGTAGTGCATTAGATTTTAAATTTTAGTTTTAGCTCACGTTTTTAATTTTCGTGTATTAAAATTTCGTGCTAGTTAATTGTTTTTAGTTTGAGCTATTAAATTTGTAGTGTAATTCAAAATTCAAAAATCCTTTATCAAATCTTTCGTCTGTATCGATTTTCCAGCACTGCCTCGTTGGGGATAAACGACCCGGGAACATTCTATACTACTTCTCGGTATCATTGATTGTGTTTCAGATTACACTTACTATATATATTTTATATTTTATTATATATTATATATATTTTAAGGTGTAGTTTGGACGAATCAATTTTTGGCGCCGTTGCCGGGGAGGCTGTGAAAACGATTATCGTTACGTTTGACAATTTGTGTTTGAATTTGTGAATATTTTCTTCTATTTTTATAAAAACATAAAAAATACAAAAATATTTTTCATTTTCTTTAATTAGTATAATTATCAGTTAAAAGCAAAAGAAAAACCAAAAATATAAAAACATTGTCCAAAAAAAAAAAAAAAAAATTCACAAATTGGTAAAATACCAAAATATAATATTCTCAACTGAGGTATTATCATAATAACTTCCGGTGAACTTGTTGGTTCCCAACTCGAACAAAAGATTTAAAAACTTGCCTTTTGTGTCACTTGCGAGGTACGGCTCACCTTTGAAAGTTAAACAAACTATAAGAGGGGTATAAGGAGGGTTGTTCCAACGAACTACGACCCGAAAGGAGAAATAAGCTTCGCGCTATCCCTCTCCTCCGCTCCTTTGTGAGTTTTTCTTTCGAAGAGCTACCGTGAAGCTTGCTGATTATCAGGTTTAAGTTGTCTTATCAATTTGTCCGTTAAAATAAATTGTGAATTAATTGAAAAACCAAAAATAATCTTCTTTTTCTTCGTATCATTTAATTCTTTTCTTATCCATCTTAATGTTTAATTCTTATGACGTCATTCGATTATCGTTTGAATCCGATTTACGCGATTAAAGAATGCTCGACTTGTGGAGTTTTGTACACTGCAGACTTTTGTTGTTCAAAAAAGGGTCTTGAAGACAAGATTCTTGTTCCTAAACCCCCTCGAAATTGTGCAAGGTGTGCAAGGTGTGGAACCCCGGTTGATGGTCCGTATTGTCATGGATGTGCTCTTTTACGAAAGAAATTTATGGAAGAATTATTTACATATTGTGTAGAAAATGAATTTTTCGAAGACCTTCAAGATACTTCCGAGTCATCCGATGACAATACCAACGTTGTTAATGCTCCTCAAGAGCCATTCGTTGGTAATCAGGACCCCGGTGAAAATTCCTCACCAAGTCCTCCACACATTGACCATTGTTGTCACGAGTGCGGTGATTCGTTAGATGGAATCTTTTGTCGACAATGCACTTGTAAGTCTTGTGGGAAAGGTGCTCATTACGGTTATAATTGCCCTCCGAGAGTTCCGATTATCTCTAATCCGGAACCATGCAACACTCAAACCATTAGTGAGCCCCTACAAAACTTGCAAAGTTTGCAACAACAATGTCTTCTTGGTACATGCCAAAAATGTGGTTGTAATGAATACAATGGAGTTTGTTTTTATTGTACTATTGGAAACGGAACACCAAGCAACTTTTCAACTCCATACTTTTCTAACGATTCTCCAAGTGTTGCAAACCATCCTCCACAATCCCAATACGTACCATACTCTCGTGAGTTATGTGGGAACGATTCTCATTACGGTTACGATTGTCCACCTCAAGTCCCGTTTGTCTACAATCAGGACCCATGTTTCAATCAAAACTTTGATTATTTTCCAAGTTTTCCACAACAATATCTTTGTTGTGAAAATTGCGGGGGTCCTCATGAAACCTTCCAATGTCAACCAATGAATGAAGACTATTATCATGAGCAAAATTCTTGCTATGATTCAAATTCTTTTGGTTTTGACCAAGTTCAACCCCCGCAATGTACCGCTTATGGAACAAATGACTACCTTATGTGATTTGGTTGGTCAAGCTATACAAAAGAAGGAAGAAGAAAAGCGAATGGCGGAAGAGCAAGCGGCTAAAGATGATATTGGAAGATTCCCATTTCGACGATGATGATGGAAGACAATACCAATGCCAATCACACCCGTCTTACAACCCAGGAGCCCGTTACTCTCTATATGTTGGACGAGCATCTGACACAATTCCAACAACTGAATCGGACAACAGTAATTAAAGTCTAGTGTTGAGGACCTTGTCCCAATCCCAAGTGAGTCCGAGGGTATTCCGACAGTGTGTGTGATGTGCCTCTTTGTAACAATCCTACCCCTCTTGAAGCTTTCAAAGAACATTCTGAGACTATCATCGATTACAACGATGATTCTACTTCGAGTGATGACGATTCTCCCTAACGGAGAGAATACATTAAGTTTGATGCGATCACCTCCCGATGTTGAGATCGTCATATCTTAGAGGTGTGAGATTGTTGATTCCGGAATTGGAAGGAATGATGATGATAATCTTATAACAATCAAAGACAATACCTCGTGTAAAATTTGTTGAATGACAATCTCTTATTGCTAAGATCGATGCATTAAGAGATAAAAACCCACACTATCTTCCGGATGTTGTGACCAGTCTACCTCCACAATTCTTAATCTTTTCTGAGGAACTAACACCTTTGATAATTACTTTCATCCGTTGCTGAAACTGTCTGCTTGGGGGGATTTGGAAGAGATAAGTAGTGGCAAGTCCCACTACTCCATTCTGATTCATTTTCTTCCGGATTATGGAAGCCTTCTATTCTGATACGATCAATATTAAAGAAAAGAGTAGTGGCAGATACCAAAACTTACTCATCTGATCTTTCTCAATATGATTCTTTATCTTTGGATCTTTCGAACGATCAATTTCCCCTTGCACATAGTGATGACCTTAATCATGAGGAGTTCGCCGATGAACTCACTCACATCATGTCTCTCCCGAATCTTAAATGTTTCAAATTTAAGGTTGATCCCGATCCGAGAGATTTGGATTCTATTGACCTCGGGATTCGTAAGAATGTGTCTACGACTAATGTGAATGTGCCATTAGAAGATGACCAATTTTCTCTCTTCGCTTATGTTGTATGGATCTTTCTGCTATTATCTCACGTAATCCCGTTGTCCTCCATATCTTCTCTCCCAACCAGGAATGAAGAATACCATTTTTTTGATCCCGACATCTCAATTTACATTCTTTTATGCCGGATGTATCTCCATCGGAGTGAACTTTCATAAAATTCAATGATTATCCAAACCGCTGAATGAAAGTCCGATGATGATTTTATCTTCCACATGCTCCCCCATGGACCAATAAATTTGGGTCGAGTCGAGCCTTGACTCGGTTAACAAAAACAAGGCGCTTCGTGGGAGGCACCCCATGCTTATCAGCAGTAGTAATAAATAAGTGTTTTTGTGTGAGGAGGCTTACATTTTCCATTACCCGTGTTTTGTCTATGTTTTGTATGCTTTGTGTTGTATGTCCAGGATTTCCCGGTTTGTGAAGACTCTCAAGTATCCACAAGAGTTTCACATCCTCAGCTTCATCGTTTGGGAACCTGTATCAAATCTAATCGACTAACTTTTAATCTTTTTGGCAACACTTCATAAACCGCCTAAGATTTGTGTAGGAACCCCTTTGAAGACATCGAGAGATGTTTAGTTCAAGTAATGGGGGGGTATCTTCGATATTGAATTTTTGCTACAGCCGTTGTTATCACGTAATCCCATTTTTACCACCAAATTTTTGCAAAAATACCAAAAAAAAATAAATAAATAAATAAAAAAAAAATTTCAAAAATAAAATAAGTGTTTTGTCAAAGTTATGACCTTCCAAATGGGTAGAAATGAGAATAATTTTTGACTCCGATCGGCGTGTTGAGCCCAAGCAAGTTCCACACTAACTTATCGGCTTGTAGGCTAAGCTTTCACGAATTCGATTGCTTCGAATTTTAATAAGGTGAAGAACAAGAAGTGATAGAGTTAAATATAAGTATATGTGCTGAGCAAGATTCTTCTAAAACTTATATGAGTAACTTGTTTGCTTTTTTTCTTCCCATATCTTCCTAATCCGCCTAATCATACGTTGGGTTGTTCATTTCAATTCAACTAAGTCAATCAATGTTTTTAGAAAAAGCTTCAAATTTGTAACTTGATTCTTTAAAGCGAGATTTTTCTGTTCTTAATAATTCGAAAGTTAAAATGCCAAAGAAGCATGAATGAAGTATGAATGCAAAAATGCACGAATATTGAAATTATGCCAATGAAGCATACATTTGATTATATGGAGCAAGTAAAAGATGTGTCGTGATATCCCACTCCGCTAACCACGAGGTGGGGGTTCAAACTAAGACATCTTTACTTCTAAGGATTTGGTGTGTTGTGATATCTCACCAGGAAGCGAGGTCTAGGTGAGGGTTCAAACTAAGACACTTATCCTTAGCCATAATAGGAAGAAGGTGTTGATGTGATTTCCCACTACGCTAGCAACGGGGTGGGTTTTCAAACTAAGAACATCGGTCGTTGGTTGTGATATCCTACTAGGGAGCGAGGCCTAGGTAGGTGTTCAAACTAAGCAACGCATTCCTAGCTTTAAGAACTTATGATTATAATGATAAAGATGTTGCAAAAAGTTCTACAGTTAAAATTTCGCTCTTTAAAATCAAGTTACAAGGTCCTAATAAGTTGTTGCTTTGAGTCATGATCAATTTCTTGAATCACGACCTATGGAAATGAAGTTTGATCTATGGTGAGTTAGAAATGAGCCACACATTTAAATCATATATTCATGTTTGGAGCTAAAAGTCACAAGGATAAGTATTAGTGCTTACATTTAGACTTATATTTACAAATGATCTTTTTAATTGCTGTTTTGTATCTAGTGAAAAAATCGGGGACGATTGAATTTATCCCGTCAGGACATCCGTAGATTATCTATGTGCGTTTCTCATCTATGATCCCATGTTGAATGTAATAAAAGGAAAGTCAAACAGGAAGTCCTAAAAAAAGAAAAGAAAAAGAAAATCCAAAATATTTAGGGAATAGTAAGTGTAATAGATAAAAAAAATGTGAAAACGGGTTTTTTCAGAACTATGAGTCTTTAAATTTCCTTGATGAACACTTTGCTACTTTCGAAGTTATTAGTCGAGGGTGATTCGAGATACTAGTTTTCCAAATGCTTACTTCATACATTGGGCGTGAGGACACGGCAATACCTAGTATGCGGGTATTTTGGGTATGTGGTTTAATTACACATACCTTTTACCTTTAAAAACGAGCTAAAATAACCAAAAATGGACTTAAAATGCCAAATATACGCTTGTTTTGCTAATTGTATTGTGCAGGAACGGATTACTAAGAAAAGGACGAAAAACGAACCAAAAGACAAACCGTACCGGAATGGAAAAGCAGGAAAAGAACAAAGTTCAAAGTCCCAAGCACCAAGCCTAAAAAGTCCAACCAAGTCAACCCCGAAGCCAAAAGTCAAGAAATATAAGTTTAGGCACTAGACTTGTAAATCCCTAAACTTGTATTTATAAAAGAAATTAAGAGGAAAAAAGAGAAGGGCCAAACTGCCAATATGCCAAAGTTATATTACAAGGGGCAAAACTGCCAAGTCTCTTAAGTAATAACCACCAAGGACGTGTGATGAAAAGGGTGATATAACCCTTGGGGACTTGTTTTGCCAAGTCCCCAAAAGTTTTACAACACAAGGACCATGGATGCAATGAGGGTTATAACTTTGAGGGACTAGAATTGACAAAACCCCAAACCTTTCACCCAACGTTTTAAAACACTGTATATCTCTCCCAACCCGTTTCCCGCCGAAACCCACCATACCCCACCCCTGTCATTTTTGGTTTGACTTTCCATAAACCTCTTCCCAAAACACTCAATCCCACAAATTACCCAAGAGATTAAACCTCACCCTCACCTCCACTAAACCCCTAAATCCCATTTGGCAATCCCACATTTTTCAATGGCAAATCCAATGGCTGTGATTAATTCAAATGAAGCACAAGATGACTTGGATGGCTAGGATTACTTTTGATGTTTACACTCACACAAGAAACACAAGAGCACTTCTGTCTCAGAGGAGAAACACAGCAAGCAAAGACCTAGAATTTTCTATCTTGTAGTATAAATAGGTCTTACGTAAAGCCATGTTGGCTATCTAGTTAGTTAGTTAGCTGTTTTAATTTTCAGTTGTAATTTTCTTTAGAATTCTTGTAATCGTTGTTTTCTTTAATATCAAGTTTATTTTCAGTTTAAGCTCTCATTTTACTTCAATACTATTCTAAAAGCCTTTCTAGTTGCTCTTATAAGCTTTTCTCATTCTACTTATACAAGTCAAAGCTTTTAAAAAAAAAGTCAAATATAGTCAACCGTTGGTCAAATAAGCTCACATTAGCTTATTTTATCTTCTCTTGTTTTAAAAGTGTTTTAATGACACTAGAAGCTTTAAACGTATTTAGTCTATTCAGAGTTCATAAGTGTTCATTTGATTCTTTTTGAAAGCTAATTGGAGTAATAAGCTAATATTAGCTTATTGAGCTTTAAGCTCTCAAGGTATAGAGGCAAGGTGCCACTTAGGTGTATGTGTTTAAGCCACTCACTCTACAAGAGTGGCTTGTGACTGAGACTTCAAAATTCAGGTTTAATCCTCTAAAATTCATTTTAGTGTTCATCTAGCTTATTTCATTTAGCTTATTGCAATGAATTTGTGAATGCTTAATACTTTCTAATACTGTTTACATAGCTTAGAAATACAAATGTCTTGAAGTAATAATGTCTAGGATTCATTAAGTTTTCATATTTCTTAAAATCTGTCATTTCAAGTAGTAAAAGCTAGGAGAGTAACTAGTTTATTACTACTAATAAGCTGTTATTTTTAGTGGTTAATTAGCTTAATTAGATTAGTATTAGGCTATGTAGGATAAAAGGTTTTAGGAAGCTTTAGCTTTGAAATAGGTATTCAAGTACAATTTAAGTTTAGGACAACTAGTTTATAAAAAAGATTGTTTTGGTTTTAGGTAGAGCTGTTTTTTGACCTTTTAAAGTTAACCAACATTTCTGTCAAATCCTTTTATTAAGTTGAGTTTATCAAAGTTATCAAGTGCTGAACAGGTTTTGAAAATTAGTAAGTTGAATTACAAAGTTTTGAGCTCAATGAGTTTGTGCCAGCACCAGGGCAATTTAAGTGATTAGTGTCTTAGATTTCAGAGACTTTTAAGCCTTTTAATGTTCAATTTAGGTGATAGTAGTCTTAGATACAAGAAGTGAGCTAGAATGAGAGATCTTAGGTAAGAGATTTAAACCTCACTTTAAGATTTGGTCAATTTGCATCAGCAAACAACAGTACTAATGTCAGTTGTACGTTGTTGCTTTGTTATTTTTTAAGCTGTCTACTTAGCTTTATAAGATTAGAATTTAGACCTCAGATTAAGCCATTTAAAGAATATTCCATTAGTTCCTATAACTCACCACGTAATACTCCATTTTCCAAGCTTCTAGACTAGCTTATTCTTCATTACAAAGTAGTATAGCATTCCTATAATTCCTTAGCTTATTTTCTTATTGGATTTCTCATTCCTAAGTTGTAATAGTTTAAAAGGCTTTTATCTAGGCTAGCTTTAAATCCATAGTATAGCTTAAATTCAAAATTTCAGCTTTTAAGGTTTAGGAATAAGCTTTTTAGCTTATAAGAAAAAAGCTTATTATTCATCAGTTTAAAGCCTGATACTTATGCACCTTTTAAAGATCACTTTTCACTTTTTTCCCCCCCCCCTTCTTGTTAATTTTGTTAACACTTAGCTAATTTTTTGTTTATGATAATCTCTATACATATCTTAATCTACATATAGCTTCTTTTAGTTTTTTTTCCAAATTTCATCTAGAAATAAGCTTGAAAATGCCTTATCTAGAAAAGCTTAAACCCCTTGTTTCTGTAACAGATTTTGAAATGCTTATTTTCTAGCTTATTGAGTAGATAAAAGTAGAAAGTTCTTTTATTAAAGTTGTAGTCCATAAGCTCCTTAACAACTTTGTAGTTTTAAGTTTTTTACTTATTTCATCACTTTTTATAAGCCAAAAGGTAAGCCCAAGTCGTAGGGTCTGTTTTTGTACATTGTTCCATAAGTTTAGGGTTACAATCAAAAACAAACAGTTTTCATTAAAGTGTAAATTTTCCCCATAGTTATCCGCCTACCTTTAGGTTTCGTTTACTTACAACACTTTCTAACCGTCTTTTGTAAAAATAAAATAGTTTTTATAATATTAGAAATTAGTTTAAATAAAATTAAGGGTTTTAGTTTTAATTGATAAAAATTAAGTTACAATTAGGGTATAACAAAAAATTTTAGGGGCTTTATGTGCCATTAATTTCTGCAACCATTTAAGTAAGTTAAAAAGCATTTTATTCCTTATTTTTATCCCAATTAAATTTGTATTTCTTTCTGGTGAATTAAAAATAAGGTTTTAGATAATATCTTTACTTAGATAATTCATGATAGTAGAAAAATGAGAAAAATGTTTAAATTTTTAATATCTTAATTTGTGAAAATTTTCTTTTTTTAAAATCTAGTATTTTTGAAAAATAAAATAAAATTTTAGTGTAAATTTTTAGAAAAAGGTTTATTTTTTTAATTAATACTCATTTTCTTAAAAAAATTCGTAAAAAAAATTCAAATAGAGTAAAAAATATCCAATTCTTTTTCCTAAAATTTTCTTTTTAAATTTATGGATGATTTTTAGGTATAAAATTTGTTGAAAGTAGTGCATTAGATTTTAAATTTCAGTTTTAGCTCACGTTTTTAATTTTCGTGTATTAAAATTTCGTGCTAGTTAATTGTTTTTAGTTTGAGCTATTAAATTTGTAGTGTAATTCAAAATTCAAAAATCCTTTATCAAATCTTTCGACTGTATCGATTTTCTAGCACAACCTCGTTGGGGATAAACGACCCGGGAACATTCTATACTACTTCTCGTCGGTAATCAATTGAATTGTGTTTTCAGATTACACTTTACTATATATATTATTTAATTATATTTTTTTAAATTTTATTTTTTTTATTGATTTTTTTTTTTTTTTTTTTTTTTTTTTAAAAATTTTATATTTTATTATATATTATATATATTTTAAGGTGTAGTTTGGACGAATCACCTATCATGAGCGATTTGCATCCTTTGCTTAACTTGAATGATTTTCTCGGTTGTCTCTTGTACTATCTCTGGACTGGTGAGTTGAACTTCTCCAACCTCAACCTAACAAACAGGCGAACGACATTTTCTACCGTAAAGTGCCTCAAAGGGTGCAACCTTAATGCTAGCATGATAACTGTTATTGTATGAAAACTCGACCAATGGCAAATGTTTAACCCAACCATTTCCAAAGTCGATCACACAAGCACGAAGCATATCTTCGAGAGTTTGAATGGTTCTCTCGCTTTGTCCGTCAGTTTGCGGATGATATGCCGTACTCATATCTAAACTTGTACCCAAAGCTTTCTGAAGTGACCTCCAAAAATTTGATTCGAACCCTAGGGTCACGATCACAAATAATCAAGACCGGGTAATTCCATGCCTTGTTACTACTTCCTTTAGGTACATTCTCGCTAGTTTCTCCAAAGGGTCGGTTTCTTTCATGGGTATAAAGATTGCGGACTTTATAACCCTTGTGATGACTTAGGAAGCTTTGTGACAAAATCCATCGTGATATTGTCCCACTTCCATTGAGGTATCTCGGGTTGTACCAACAAACCCGATTGTCTCTGATGTTCAGCCTTAACCTTAGCACAGGTCAAGCACTTGCTAACATAGGTGGCGATATCAGCTTTCATATTGGGCCACCAATATAGCTTCTTTACATCTTGATACATTTTCTCGGAACCTGGATGGATAGAATACTTTGATTTGTGGGACTCGTGCATGATCACAGTCCGCAAATCGTCATAACAAGGTAACCAACTCCTGCCATTGAGGCATAGGGTTCCATCCGTACGAGGTCAACTATTCGTTCGAATAACCTCTGGCAAAAGAAATTTAGCATTTTCAATCAGCATACCTCCAACATCCTCACTCTTGATGTTCTCTAGTTTCCGTGCTTCAGTCTGAGCATTCAAGATTTGCTTAGGAAGATCCAAGCTAATAGTCATGACTAAAGCTCGAACTCTTAACGGTGGTTCCCGTTCTTTCCTGCTCAAAGCATCAGCAACGACATTTGCCTTCCCTGGGTGATAACGAATATCGCAATCGACAATCACTAAGGCAACTCTAACCACGGCGTTGTCTCCATGTTCAATTCCTTTCTGATTAAGAAAATGATGTAAACTCTTATGATCATTGAACACCGTACACATGGTACCAACAGATAGTGCCTCAAATCTTCAGAGCCGAACACTACTGCTTCCAAGTTCCCGATCATGGTAGTATAGTTTATTCTCGTCATGGATCCTTTAACTGGCATGATGCATAAGAAATAACCTTTTCCCTTTGCAAGCAACACAACGACCCAAACCCTTGAATCGGAGCATCCGCAGTAATACGATGAAAAATCTTCACTTCTTCGTGTAAAACCAGAAATTGGTGCACTAACACAACTTCTGCTTCAAATAACTGGAACGCTGCTTTCTTGTTTTGTCACCACACATCAACTTGACCTTCTTTTGAGTGAGCATGGTCCAATGGTTTGACGACTTTAAAAACCCTTCCATGAATCGTCGAAATACCCAGCAAGACCTAGAAAACTGACGAATCTCCCGTTAGTGTCTTAGGAGATGCCCCAATCATTAAACGGATATCAGATACTTGGCGGGGATCCACAAGAATGCTTTATTATCAATCACAACCGAGGAAACTGTACTTTGGGAATCCAAAATTCACACTTAGAAATTTTTTGCATATAACTCCTCTTTCTTCAACAACTCCAATATTATCTTCAGTCTCCTTCGTGCTCTGGCTTGTTCATGGAATAATCAAAATATCGTCAATAAAGACAATTACAAATTTTTCCAGATAAGGTTTACACACTCGGTTCATGAGGTCCATAAACACAGCAGGTGCGTTGGTCAAACCAAACGGCATAACTTGGAATTCATAATGTCCATATTAAGTTCTGGAGGCAGTCTTCGAGATGTCTTCTTCTCGAACCCTCAATTGGGATACTGACCTTAGTTCGATCTTTGAGTAGACACTCGACCCTTGAAGTTGATCGAATAAGACAGCGATTCTTGGTAGCGGAAACGGTTTCTTCACCGTTAGTTTGTTTCGTTCCCGATAATCTATGGCACATCAGTAAAGATCCATCTTTCTTCCTGACGAATAAAACTGGAGCTCCCCAATGGTGACGAACAAGTCTTATAAAGCCTTTGTCGGAAAGCTCTTGTAGTTGATCCGCCAATTCTTTCATTTCTGATAGGGCCAATCGATAAGGTGCCCGTGCTACAGGTGCAGCACCAGGTACTAGATCGATGTGAAATTCCACTTGTCTGGTATGTGGAAGACCTGGCAAGTCCTCGGGAAATACTTCGGGAAAAATTTTGACGATCGGTACATCTTGCAGTTGCGCTATTCTTTAACTTTCACTAGTCCTCCTTGATGTAAAGATGCAAAAAGACGTGACATCCTGTACAAGATACTTCTGGGTCTTGGTGCACGAGATGATGTTTAATCGAGTCCCGCGTTTATTTCTACTTCCGTCTCCATGAAAAATTAAGATTTCGCTCCCAAAGGGAATACGAACGATCTTCTTAGCACAGTCAATAACGGCTTGGTATTTCGTCAACCAGTCCATGCCAATTATGACGTCATAAGTACCCATTTCTACAGGCATTAGGTCGACGTGAAACGGATGGTTCAGAAAATTTAACGTGCAACCCAGTAATACCGTATTTACCCAAATTATTCTACCATCAGCTAATTCAACGTTATAACCATGATCTAATGTAGTGGGGGCTATATTAATCAAAGTACTAAATTGAGTAGACACGAAACTTCTATCTGCACCAGTATCAAATAAAATGGAAGCACAACGGTTGTTTAGGAGAAACGTACCCGTCATAACGTTGTTGTTTGGGTTTTGCCCTGCAACTCCCACTGCATAAGCCCTGGCTACAGCGTTGCCATTTCCCTGGTTCTTGTTCTTCCACTGGGGGCAGTCCTTCTTGAAGTGGCCTGGAGCCCCACACTCAAAGCAAACGATGGCATTGGTATTTGCCCCTTGGGCTCTCGGGTTGTTGTTGTTGCGGTTGTTGTTGTTATTGTTATTGCGGTTGTTGTTGTTGTTATTTGCAGTTGCAGGCCGGCTCCTACAGTCCTTGGCCAGGTGGCCAAGCTTCTTGCAGTTAGTGCATGTTGGTATACAAGGACCGTAATGGTTGAAGTTACACTTGGGACATAGAGGTTTAGTCCCTTCATACGGTTTCTTGTCACCGTTCCCGGCAGCATAAGCCCTGCCTGTGTTCTGCCTTTTGTTTGGTTGTTGGTTTTGGTTATTTCGAGGAGTATCTTCAAACTTTCTCTTGTTTTCTGTCTGTCTCTCAGCAAAAGTGTTAATTCTCCTATCCATCAATTCAGTCGCCATCTCAATAGCCTCCTGCTGGGGGGGGCCCATGGTCTTCGGCTTCGAATGACAACACTGAGAGTAAATCAGGTCGGGCATCCCACCGACATACCTTTCAATTTTGTCAGTCTCTTCAGGGAACATCCTGTCACACAGCAATGCCAGTTCCTGGAAACGTTGGTTGTAGGCTACCACATCGGTGCCTTTTACTTTTAGGTTCCACAATTCTGCCTCAATCTTCTTGATTTCATTCCTTGGACAATATTTAGTTGTCATCTTCTTCTTCAAGTCAGTCCACGTCATTGCATACGCAACATCATTAGTCACTGTCCTAGCATGTGAGTTCCACCATGTTAGAGCAATTCCCATAAGAGTACAAGTGGCAAACTTCACTTGATTCTCCACGGTGCAGTTACTTATGCGAAACACGGTTTTCCACCTCTCAAACCACTGGGTTCCAAGTCACCCACTCCTCCTTCTGTGCCCCTGAAGAATAAGGGTTGACATTTCATGAAGTCTTGATAGGTGCACTCCCGAACAGCGCGTTCATTCCTTCTCACACCTGTTCTCGAGGTATGGCTATCATCGCCATTTCGGGTCGTAGCACGTGCTGCCAATACAGCAGTGACACCCTCGTCGATCATGGCCTGAAGTTGGGCACTGGTGACCGAAGTGAGCGATGATAGTGTCTGTTACTGATGAGGGGAGTTGTACCTGGGTTTAACCTCGTGGGCCTTCCTCTTGGTGCCATTTTCTTAAATCACAAGAAAACATAATACCCGTTAGATTTCAAAAAATCTTAACCATAACCCGATGTATACATAATAAATAAAACGAGATCACAGCACATGGTGAAATACACAACAGTATTGAAATTAACAAATCGACATTCATTCACAATAAATTCGATTTCATATAAAACATAATCCATCCTTTCCATATATAACTTGGGAAAATAATACATGATTGGTTTAAATACAAACGATCACAACACTTAGGTTACAAGACAAAATAACCTAAAGCCATACTAGCCGAGATATACTCGTAATACTTAGTAGGCTGTACAAAGTAGCCGATACATGAACAAAAAGATCTAAACAGAGTAGCTAGACAAAACAAAAGATCTATACAGTCTGCTAGCTGGGAATAACCCATAATACTTAACAGACTGTATAGTAGCTACAGTCATAACCCAGTCTAAGAACTGCTACTGGCCTCCTCTGGTAGCTCTGGCTCTGCAGGATCCTTAGCAGGTCCCTGCTGTCTCTGAAGCTCGATCATCTGAGTCTTGAGGCTCTTCACTATCTTTAGTGCCTCCACTAACTGTCTCTGTCTCCGATAGTCTGCTTTCAGCAGATCTGAAATCACCGACTGTCTCCTACGGTCTGCTGCCTGCAACTCAGTGATCTCGGACTGCTGAGCCATGACCGTAGTCCGAAGTGATATGCCCTCAGAATGTACCTGATCGCAAGCATCCATCGACCGTGCCCAAGCGGCACGAGATAATCTGGCCTCCTCCTCCATCAGAAGGGCAGTGCGTCTATGGAATGGCCTATCCCTGTACAACATGTTGACTCGGGCTCTAAGTAGAGCTCGGTCATATCGTGCATCATCCAGCTGAGAATATATGATCTCATCCTCCTGGTCAACAGTAGTAACCAACTCAGTAACTCTCTGATTGACCCCCTCTAGGGTGGTCGGTGCAATCTCCTGGATGGCTCCTACAAGGTCATCCCATGTATCCGTAATACCATAGCCTAACTCTCTAGACGTCTGGCGTCCTGGAGCGGCATCTAACATATCAGCAAATCCATAAAGGTCTGCCCTAGCTGTGGCAGGTCCAACCTGCCTAGCAGTACCAGCTGCCGAACTCTCCCCGACCTCGTATCCAGGACCAGGAGTAGTACGACACGGCCTCTTACGAAGCGGTAAACAAATCTCAGGCATCTCAGTCTCATGAATAGGAGATGGTAGTGCATCTCTCTGTCTAATCCCAGCAGCTCGGGATCCCAGAGATCCCTCAACATATGTAGGGCTATTGGGTGGTTGTGATGGTATCGGTAATGGTGGAGAGGGTATCTGAGGAAGTGGTGATGAGTATGGAGAGAGAGGTGATGGTGGTGGAGTAGGTAAGGCTAACAATCTCTCAGCAACTTCCTCGGAGAGGAACGGTCTGGCGCCTGGGGATCGGATGGACTCCTAGCCGTGACGCAGATAAGTAAGGAAATGGGTCCTAGGTCACTGAATAAGCAACAGCTGCAGGGTCGGCAGGAGCTAAGTGCTCCTCCTCCTCTGCATCATCATCATCATCATCGTCATCGTCAGATGGCTCCTCATCATCCCTGTCGTCTCCTCTGTCAGCAGGATAGTCGGCTGGATCCTCCTCAGGATCCTCCTCGTCATCCTCCTCTGGGTCCTCCTCAGGGTCGGACTCCGGTATATACCCTGGTGACTGATGAGTAGGTGAGTCAGCAGCAGCATTTGGCTGCTCCTCAGCCGGGAATACCTCCTTTCACTAGTAAGGAACTCCGGGTAAACAGGCTCCGGAACAAATGGTACATAGATAGGTGAAGGTGGTGCCTGCTCTGGCTCCTCAGGGCCGGGCACGTAATCTGGTGATGGTGGTCCCTCATAAATATGTACCTCGACTCCTGGTGACCCCATGTATAAATCATCCTCCGATAGAGATGTGTATGTAACCGTAGAGTGCTCAGAATCTGACATGATCGTATCTGAAATCAAAAATTAGCTTTATATAAGTATATTAATATAAGACTATCATCCTTATATACGTAGTATATTATTAACACGTATATCAATTATGCATGTACATAGCCTAACCGACTAATGCAATAATTTGTATATGAATACCCCGTAAAAACCCTTTTGTATGTATGCAATGTTTGAAAATGGTTATAGTCCAGCAAAAGCATTTTGACCTGGTTCTCTATAACCTTGGCTCTTGATACCAATCTGTAACACCCCCAAAATGGGTCGCAGCGGAATAAGGATCCGGGGCATGTTACTTCAAGATCAACAGCACAAGATATATATAAGAACGACACAAAAGTCGTTTAAACTGATACATTGGATTTAAACACAAGACATATTACAAAAGCTTGAAGCTTTACTTGTTCTTTGTTTATTATTACAAAAGATAACATTAACATCCCAAAACATGATGCACACATAAGTCTTTAACAGTGCAATCCAAAACATAATCCAATGCATCCTTGGCATCTCGTGCCTAATGACCTCCTGAAAACATTGCTTAAAACATCAACAAAATTGTTGGTGAATTCATAGGTTTATGTATTTAAATTATGCAGGACCGCAAGATTTTCCCGTGATGTTACAACAGATGCCAACAATCACAAAACCAGATTATTGTTGCACTAAGCTCATGACACCGAAGCTCAACTTATATTTGCTAATTTAGCAGTTATTTGCCCGTACAGATGTTGTAACCCACAACATCCAAGTCCGACATGGTCAACGTTCATTCCCAGTGATAGCTAATCACCCGAACGGGGAGGTTAATCCCAATAGATCTATTTATCTCATTCGCGCTCACATAATGTAATTAACAACTACATCTATGCAATTGACAGTTCATGATAATGGGCTCAGGAGGGTTATCGCTACTTAGGCAAACACATAATCAATATACTTTCAACACTTGCGTCCAATTTATAAATCAAAGCATGTTCTCACCCCAAATAATATCAAATCAGTAAAACTGTAAAAGTGGGGCTATGAACTCACCTTGTGAATAGGTAGTCCAAATAATCACAGAATAAACGTCACGCAAGACGATAAATGCAACCTATTTAAATTAAGGCTGTATACGACTGAGTTACTTTAATTAATAACATTGAATATAATCTTATAGTTGTTACATCGTACTATCGTTCGGGCTATCATAATTAAAGAGGTCATGACATGACGTACGAGGAGTTTAGGACACTTTAAATCGTAAATCCAACAACTCATCGATACGCCATCCGAAGAGGCCTCATTATGAAACTCCCTAGTAATATAGCACTTTGATAACCACTCAATATTCTATATAGCATAATCACCGACTAATCGTTTTAGTAAAATAGTATTTATAAAGTGAAAACGTTTATAAATATACTTTTCGTAAAAATGACCTAATTTGGTCGTTTTAAGCCCGTTGCTCGCGTTTCTTACGTCCACGTCTTCGTAGTAAGACGAGCGATCAAAATATTACATTTTCAAGTTTTTAAGATTCTGCGATGAATAGTAAAATTACTGTTCACAACAGCAATATACCCGTTTTTACGTCTTAATTAGCGTAAACTCGTAATCGCGATAACTTATTCGTTTTAATCCCGATTTTAGTGATTCCTTCGAGTACGTTTTTGTTATTAAAAGAGGTATTATATTTTATAAAGTTGGTTCCGCTGATGAATAGTGCTTTTTACTGTTCATAGTTTATAAAATTACTTTTATAAACTTTAAGTATCGGAAATGTCGTAGTTTGTTCGTTATAGTTCCGTTTTGAACGATTCTTGCGTGTACGATCTCGTAATCAAAAGTTATATCATATTTTAGGTGTTTTAAACTCCAACCTACTGCCATGAATAGTAACTTTCTATAAAAATAGTTTTATAAAAGTATTTATAGTCGTAAACTCGTTTTTAACGTATCTTTTTCGTTATAGATCGGTTTTTCGAGTTTCTTATCATTATGGAATCGTCACGAGGCGTATTATTTTTATAAAACATCATAACCTACTGTCCAAAATTCGAATTTGGACAGCCCCTATGTATTTCATATATGTTACTTTATAAAACCTTGTTTTATGTATTAATTAAGTTAGTAGTTTACTATAAAAACTCTTATAACCATATTTTACATATGTGGTACTTATAATAAGGTTCAATATCATCCCTAGTCCTCATAATTTCATTGTAACAAGTTTAACCCTTTTACTTTCATTATTTTCACAAGTGAAGTTTAAGAAACCTTATAAAACCCTAATTTAACCTAAACATGTTTATACTTAATCCATAGGTTAACATACTTTTATTTTTACTTTTCCATGATATATAGGATCATATGACATAAGAATAAGTGCATATAATCATAATCATAAATAATAACTCATTTTTCATATTAGAAAGTCCTTAGTGGTGATTATGGCTATATTTAACATGTAACACATAAAATCATAAGAAAGAAAAGTATAAAGGAATTAAGAAAACCTTAGTGATGATGTAAGAGATGTGAAATAAGTTCTAAACCCGTGTTTAGATTCAAAAACAAAGCTTTCAAGCTTATAACCCTAGATTAGGTTTCCAAAACCCTAATCTTTACTTTTTCTTCTTAATCCTTGCAAATGATGAACCAAAGCTTGCAAACACCTTAGGATACCTTAAGTATGTTATGTAAAGGGTTGTATAATCTTAGAAAATCAAAGTATGGATTTTGTTTGGTGGCTTAATTTGGCCGTGGGTTTTGAGAGTGTAAAAGAGAGAATAATATGAATTTTGCATGTAAGGATTTAAGGTAGAGTTCTCTTATGCATGCATGGGTATTTATAGTCAAAATATCTACCTAACTTAACCATGGTTACTTTCTAACCCTAGTTTAGTTAAACAAGTCAAGTTGGTAAAAGGTGTAAGAGTTACCTTTATCAAATATCTAGATATTATTAACAACTTGTAAACTCTTGGTCTCATCCTCAAATTTTCGGCATTATGTGTATATATGTGATGTTATATTTATTATTTTGAGTATTGGGTATAATCGTGGGTATTCGTTTAGGCGTAGTTAGGTTTTAGAACTTCCGGGTATGCCTAAACGTATTTTATTATGAAACGTAAGCATTTTACGTAGCCGATAAAAATAAGATGAACAAAGTCATTAATTATCCTTATAATAATCATATAACACTTGCTTGATGTAAACATTTAATCGTTTAATGCCCGTTTACATTGAATGATCATTTTTAGTTTACGCGATTTAACTTAACGTTTACGGTTTAAGAGCAAACGCGTAAAACCCTAAAAATAAATTGTGAATTTCATAATGTCATACAATGACCTAAAATACGAGGTGTTATAGTCTCCCCCCGTTAATTGAGCCTTGTCCTCAAGGCTTAAGACGCAGCACTTGACGACGGCCCAGTCTTTGTGAAGAGGTGTGGATATTTCTTTCTGAATTGATCTTCACGTTCCCATGTAAACTCAGGACCTCTCTTGGAGTTCCATCGAACCTTGACTAATGGGATACGGCTTCGCTTCAACCGTTTAACTTCACGATCTGTGATCTCTATAGGTTCCTCGACAAACTGAAGCTTGTCATCAAAATGAAGTCCATCCAACGGAACGGCTAAGGGTTCGTCGGCATGACACTTCTTTAAGTTGGACACGTGAAATGTATTATGAACTCTGCTCGCTTCTCCTCAGAACTCAGCTTTGTATCAACCTCTCCAACCCTTTTTTATTACCTTGAAAGGTTCCAACAATCCTGGGATTTAATTTCCCACGTTTGCCAAAACGTACAACCCCTTTCCAAGAGCGAAACCATGAGCATCACTTTATCCCAACCTCAAACTCCATCGGCTTACAATTCAGAATCACGTAGGCTCTTTTGCCCTATCACGAGCAGCTTGCATCCTTTGTTTAACTTGAATGATTCTCTCAGTCGACTCTTGTACTAATCTTGGACCGGAGTTTGAACTTCTCCAACCTCAAGCCCCCCCAACAAACAGGCGAGCGACAATTTTCTACCGTAAAGAGCCTCAAAGGGGGCAAGCCTTAATGCTAGCATGAATAAACTGTTGTATGAAAACTCGACCAATGGTAAATGTATAACCAACCATTTCCAAAGTCCGATACACAAGCTCTAAGCAATCTTCGAGAGTTTGAATAGTTCCCTCACTTTTGACCGTCAGTTTGCGGATGATATGCGTACTCATATCTAAACTTATGTACCCAATGCTTACTGAAGTGACCTCCAAAAATCGATGCGAACCTAAGGGTCCCGATCACAAATAATCGAGACCGGTATTCCATGCCTGTTACTACTTCCTTCAGTACATTCTCGTCTAGTTTCTCCAGAGGGTCAGTTTCTTCCATGGGTATAAAATTGCTGACTTTTGTATAGACGTCCATCGATTACCCAAATGGTGCATACCCTTGTGATAGACTTATGAAGGCATTTGTGACAAAATCCATCGTGATATTGTCCCACTTCCATTGAGGTATCTCGGGTTGTACTAGCAAACCCGATTGTCTCTGATGTTTAGCCTTGACCTTAGCACAAGTCAAGCACTTGCTAACATAGGTGGCGATATCAGCTTTCATATTAGGCCACCAATAAGCGTTCTTACATATTTGCTAACAATTTTCTCAGAACCTGGATGGATAGAATACTTCGACTTGTGGGACTCGTGCATGATCACAGTCCGCAAATCTCCATAACAAGGTAACCAACTCCTGCCATTGAGGCATAGGGTTCCATCCGTACGAGGTTCCAACTTTTCCGTTCGAATCGCCTCTGGATATTTAGCATTTTCAATCAGCATCCCTCCAACATCCTCATTCTTGATGTTCTCTGGTTTGCGTGCTTCAGACTGAGCATTTAAGATTTGTTTAGGAAGATCCAAGCCAATAGTCATAACTAAAGCTCGAACTCTTAACGGTGGTTCCCGTTCTTTCCTGCTCAAAGCATCAGCAACGACATTTGCCTTCCCTGGGTGATAACGAATATCGCAATCGTAATCACTAAGCAACTCTAACCATCGGCGTTGTCTCCAAGTTCAATTCCTTCTGATTAAGAATATGCTGTAAACTCTTATGATCAGTGAACACCGTACACTTGGTACCATACAGATAGTGCCTCCAAATCTTCAGAGCGAACACTACTGCTCCAAGTTCCAGATCATGAGTAGTATAGTTTTTCTCATGGATCTTTAACTGGCGTGATGCATAAGAAATAACTTTTTCCCTTTGCATCAACACAGCGCCCAAACCCTTCTTCGAAGCATCGCAGTATACGATAAAATCTTCACTTCCTTCGGGTAAAGCCAGAATTGGTGCACTACACAACTTCTGCTTTAATAACTGGAACGCTGCTTCCTGTTTGTCACCCCACTCAAACTTGACCTTCTTTTGAGTGAGCTTTGGTCCATGTTTGGCGATCTTTGAAAACCCTTCAATGAATCGCCGATAATACCCAGCAAGACCTAAAAACTGACGAATCTCCGTTGGTGTCTTAGGAGATGCCCAATCTTTAACGGATTCGATCTTGGCTGGATCCACGTGAATGCCTTTATTATCAATCACGTGACCGAGGAACTGTACTTTGGGAATCCAAAATTCACATTTGGAAAATTTTGCATACAACTCCTCTTTCTTCAACAACTCCAATATTATCTTCAGATGTTCTTCATGCTCTTGCTTGTTCTTGGAATAGATCAAAATATCGTCAATAAAGACAATTATGAATTTGTCCAGATAAAGGTTTGCACACTCGATTCATGAGTTCCATAAACACATCATGTTGCGTTTAGTCAAAACCAAACGGCATGACTTGGAATTCAAAGTGTCTATATCGATCCCTGAAGCAGTCTTCGAGATGTCTTCTTCTCGAACCCTCAATTGGTGATAACCTGACCTTAGGTCAATCTCGAGTAAACACTCGACCCTTGAAGTTGGTCAAATAAGTCATCAATTCTTGTAGCGAATACGGTTCTTCACCGTTAGTTTTGTTTTAGTTCTCGATAATCTATGCCCCATTCGCACGATCCCTCTTTCTTTTTGACGAATAGAACTGGAGCTTCCCCATGGGGACAACTAGGTCTTATAAAGCCTTTGTCGGAAAAGCTCTTTGTAAGTTTTGATCCCCAATTCTTTCATTTCTGAGGGGCCCAATCGATAAGTGTGCCCATGCTACAGGTCAGCACCAGGTACTGAGATCGATGTGAAATTCCACTTGTCTGGTAGGTGGAAGGCCTGGCAAGTCTTCGGGAAATACTTCGGGAAAACTTTTGACGATTGGTACATCTTGCAGTTGCTTCTTCTTCGACTTGTCTCCAGTCTCCTTGATGGTAATATGTGCCAAAAAGACGTGACATCCTTGTAGCAGATACTTCTGGGCCTTGGTGCACGAGATGATGTTTAATCGAGTCCCGCGTTTATTTCTACTTCCGTCTCCATGAAAAATTAAGATTTCGCTCCCAAAGGGAATACGAACGATTTTCATAGCACAGTCAATAACGGCTTGGTATTTCGTCAACCAGTCCATGCCAATTATGACTGTATAATACCCATTTCTACGGGCATTAGGTCGACGGAAACGATGGTTCAGAAATTTTAACGTGCATCCCAATAATACCGTATTTACCCAATTATTTCCTACCATTTAGCTAATTCAACGTTTATAACCTGATCTTATGCAGTGGGGCCTATATTAATCTAAGCACTAAATTGAGTAACACGAAACTTCTATCCTGCACCAAGTATCAAATAAAATGGAAGCACAACGGTTGTTTTAGGAGAACGTACCCGTCACAACAATGTTGTCTGGGTTTGCCCTGTCAACTCCACTGCATAAGCCCTGGCTACAGGGTTTGCCAATTTTCCCTGGTTTCTTGTTCTTTCATTGGACAGTTGTTCCTAGAAATGGCCTGGAGCCACCGCACTCAAAGCAAACATGGCATTGGTAATTGCCCTTGGGCCTTCTTGGGTTGTTGGTTTTACGGTTTTGTTGTTTATTGTTGTTGCGGTTGTTGTTGTTATTGTTATTGCGGTTATTGTTGTTTGCAGTTGCAGGCCGGCTCCTACAGTCCTTGGCCAGGTGGCCAAGCTTCTTGCAGTTAGTGCATGTTGGTGTACAGGGACCGTAATGGTTGAAGTTACACTTGGGACATCGAGGTTTAGTCCCTTCATACGGTTTCCTGTCACCGTTCCTGGCAGCATAAGCCCTGCCTGAGTTCTGCCTTTTGTTTGGTTGTTGGGTTTGGTTATTTTGAGGAGTGTCTTCAAACTTCCTCTTGTTTTCTGCCTGTCTCTCAGCAAAAGTGTTATTTCTCCTATCCATCAATGCAGTTGCCATCTCAGTAGCCTCCTGCATGGTCTTTGGCTTCGATGCCACAACACTTGAGTAAATCGTGTCAGGCATCCCACCAACATATCTTTCAATTTTGTCAGTTTCTTCAGGGAACATCCTGTCACACAGCAATGCTAGCTCCTGGAATCGTTGATTGTAAGCTACTACATCGGTGCCTTTTACTTTTAGGTTCCACAACTCTGCTTCAATCTTCTTGATTTCATTCCTTGGCAATATTTAGTTGTCATCTTCTTCTTTAAGTAAGACCACGTCATTGCATATGCGACCTCATTAGTCACTGTCTTAGCATGTAAGTTCCACCATGTTAGAGCAGTTCCCATAAGAGTACAAGTGGCAAACTTCACTTGATTCTCCACGGTGCAGTTACTTATGCGAAACACGGTTTCCATCCTCTCAAACCACTGGGTCAAGTCGACCGCTCCTTCTGTACCCCTGAAGAATAAGGGTTGACATTTCATGAAGTCCTGATAAGTGCACTCCCGAACGGTGCGTTCATTCCTTCTTGCACCAGTTCCCGAGGTATGGCTATCGTCGCCATTCCGGGTCGTAGCACGTGCTGCCAAAACAGCAGTGACACCCTCGTCGATCATGGCCTGCAGTTGGGCACTGGTGACCGAAGTGGTGGTAGTAGGGTCTGTGTTTGGTGGGGGAGTTGCGGTGACTGGCCTTGTCCTCGTGGTTCTCTTTGGTGCCATTTTTCTAATCACAAGGAAACATAATACCCGTTAGATTTCAAAAATCTTAACCATAACTCGACGTATACATAATAATTAAAACGAGATCACAACACGTGGTGAAATACACAACAGTATTGAAATTAACAAATCGACATTCATTCACAATAAATTCGATTTCATATAAAACATAATCCAACCTTTTCATATATAACTTGGGAAAATAATACATGATTGGTTTAAATACAAACGATCACAAAACTTAGGTTACAAAACAAAATAACCTAAAGCCATACTAGCCGAGATATACTCGTAATACTTAGTAGGCTGTACAAAGTAGCCGATATCTGAACAAAAGATCTAAACAGAGTAGCTAGACAAAACAAAAGATCTATACAGAGTAGCTAGACAAAACAAAAGATCTATACAGTCTGCTAGCTGGGATAAACCCATAATACTTAACAGACTGTACAGTAGCTACAATCATAACCCAGTCTAAGAACTGCTACCGGCCTCCTCTGGTAGCTCTGGCTCTGCAGGATCCTTAGCAGGTCCCTGCTGTCTCTGAAGCTCAATCATCTGAGTCTTGAGGCTCTTCACTATCTTTAGTGTCTCTACTAAGTGTCTCTGCCTCCGATGGTCTGCTTTCAGCAGCTCTGTAATCACCGACTCTCTCCTACGGTCAGCTGCCTGTAACTCAGCGATCTCAGACTGCTGAGCCATGACCGTAGTCCGGAGTAATATGCCCTCGGAATGCGTCTGATCACAAGCATCCATCGACTGTGCCCAAGCGGCACGTGATAATCTGGCCTCCTCCTCCATCAGAACGGCTGTGCGTCTATGGAAGGGCCTATCACTCTCCAACATGTTGACTCGGGCTCTAAGTAGAGCTCGGTCATACCGTGCATCATCCAGCTGAGAATATATGATCTCATCCTCTTGGTCAACAGTAGAAGACAACTCAATAACTCTCTGGTTGACCCCCTCTAGGGTGGTCGGTGCAATCTCCTGGATGGCTCCTACAAGGTCATCCCATGTATCCCTAATACCATAGCCTAACTCTCTAGACATCCGGCGTCCTGGAGCGGCCTCTAACGTATCAGCAAATCCATAAAGGTCTGTCCTAGCTGTGGTAGGTCCAACCCGCCTAGCAGTCCCAGCTGCCGAACTCTCCCCGACCTCGTATCCAGGACCAGGAGTAGTACGACACAGCCTCTTACGAAGCGGTAACCACATCTCAGGAATCTCAGTCTCATGAATCGGAGATGGTAGTGTATCTCTCTGTCTAATCCCAGAAGCTCGGGATCCCAGAGATCCCTCAACATAAGTAGGGCAAATGGGTGGTGGTGATGGTATAGGTAACGGTGGAGAGGGTATCTGAGGAAGTGGTGATGAGTATGGAGAGAGAGGTGATGGTGGTGGAGTAGGTAAAGCTAAAAATCTCTCAGCAACTTCCTCGGAGAGGAAAGGTGCCGGCGCCTGGGGTCGGATGGACATCCTAGCCGTGACGCGATAAGCAATGTATGGGTCCTGGTCAGCTGAATAAGCAACAGCTGCAGGATCAGCAGGAGCTAAGTGCTCATCCTCTGCATCATCATCATCTCCTCTGTCAGCAGGATAGTCGGCTGGATCCTCCTCAGGATCCTCCTCGTCATCCTCCTCCAGATCCTCCTCAGGGTCGGACTCCGGTATATATCCTGGCGACTGGTGAGTAGGTGAGTCAGCAGCAGGTAGTGGCTGCTCCTCAGCCGGGAATACCTCATCGTCCCCTGGTAAGAACTCCGGGTACACAGGCTCCGGAACAAAAGGTATGTAGATAGGTGAAGGTGGTGCCTGCTCTGGCTCCTCAGGGCCAGGCACATAATCTGGTGATGGTGGTCCCTCAGGGCCAGGTATGTAGTCCGGTGATGGTGGAACCTCAAAAATAGGTACCTCGATTCCTGGTGACCCCATGTATAAATCGTCCTCAGATACTGATGTGTATGTAACCGTAGAGTGCTCAGAATCTGACATGATAATATCTGAAATCAAAAATTAGCTTATATAAGTATATTAATATAAGACTATTATCCTTATATACGTAATATATCATAAACACGTATATCAATTATGCATGTATATAGCCTAACCGACTAATGCAATAACTAGTATATCAATACCCCGTAAAAACCCCTTTAATATGTATGCAATGTTTAAAAACGGTTATAGTCCAGCAAAAACATTTTGACCTGGTTCTCTATAACCTTGGCTCTTGATACCAATCTGTAACACCCCCAAAATGGGTCGCAGCGGAATAAGGATCCGGGGCATGTTACTTCAAGATCAACAGCACAAGATATATATAAGAACGACACAAAAGTCGTTTAAACTGATACATTGGATTTAAACACAAGACATATTACAAAAGCTTGAAGCTTTACTTGTTCTTTGTTTATTATTACAAAAGATAACATTTACATCCCAAAACATGATGCACACATAAGTCTTTAACAGTGCAATCCAAAACATAATCCAATGCATCCATGGCATCTCGTGCCTAATGACCTCCTGAAAACATTGCTTAAAACATCAACAAAATTTGTAGGTGAGATTCATAGGTTATATGGTATTTAACTTATGCAGACAGCAAGATTTCCCGTGATGTTACAACATATCCATCAATCACAAACCAGATTATTGTTGCACTAAGCTCATGACACCGAAGCTCAACTTATATTTGCTAATTTAGCAGTTATTTTGCCCGTACAGATGTTGTAACCCGCAACATCCAAGTCCGACATGGTCAACGTTCGTTCCTAGTGATAGCTAATCACCCAAACGGGGAGGTTAATCCCAATAGATCTATTTATATCATTCGCGCTCACATAATGTAATTCACAACTACATCTATGCAATTAACAGTTCATGAATAATGGGCTCAGGAGGGTTATCGCTACTTAGGCAACACATAATCAATATACTTTCAACACTTGCGTCCAATTTATAAAACAAGCATGTTTCCACCCCAAATAATATCAAATCAGTAAAACTGTAAAAGTGGGGCTATGAACTCACCTTGAGTACAGATAGCTCAATTAATCTCAGATAAAACGTCACACAAGACGATAAATGCAACCTATTTAAATTAAGGCTGTATAAGTACTGAGTACTTTAATTAACATCGAATATAATCTTATAGTTGTTACATCATACTATCGTTCGGGCTATCATAATTAAAGAGGTCATGACATGACGTACGAGGAGTTTAGGACACTTTAAATCGTAAATCCAACAACTCATCGATACGCCATCCGAAGAGGCCTCATTATGAAACTCCCTAGTAATATAGCACTTTGATAACCACTCAATATTCTATATAGCATAATCACCGACTAATCATTTTAGTAAAATAGTATTTATAAAGTGAAAACGTTTATAAATATACTTTTCGTAAAAATGACCTAATTTGGTCGTTTTAAGCCCGTTGCTCGCGTTTCTTACGTCCACGTCTTCGTAGTAAGACGAGCGATCAAAATATTACATTTTAAAGTTTTTAAAATTCTGCGATGAATAGTAAAATTACTGTTCATGCCAGCTATATACCCGTTTTTACGTCTTAATTAGCGTAAACTCGTAATCGCGATAACTTATTCGTTTTAACTCCGATTTTAGTGATTCCTTCGAGTACGTTTTCGTTATTAAAAGATTTATAATATTTTACAAAGTTGGTTCCGCTGATGAATAGTGATTTTTACTGTTCATAGTTTATAAAATTACTTTTATAAACTTTAAGTATCGGAAATGTCGTAGTTTGTTCGTTATAGTTCCGTTTTGAACGATTCTTGCGTGTACGATCTCGTAATCAAAAGTTATATCATATTTTAGGTGTTCTAAACTCCAACCTACTGCCATGAATAGTAAATTTCTATAAAAATAGTTTTATAAAAGTATTTATAGTCGTAAACTCGTTTTTAACGTATCTTTTTCGTTATAGATCGGTTTAGGGTTTAGGGTTTAGGGTTTAAAAGGAGTGTATAAAGCATTCAGGATGACTTGTATAAGAAATGGTTCCGGATGGCTAAAAAGGAGATTATGTATGTTATGAGCAAAAATGCTTGAAATGTGAAGTAAAATTCATGTGCAAAAACTGAGCAAAAAGTGAAAATATGTAAGCTAAAGTATGATGGCTTGTGTGCTCCTATAGTATAAAAACTCTGGTATTATAAAAGGTGTAAGGTATTCTCACCTGTTGTTTTGGATTGATGTTTAGATTGATTATAGGGGTGTATTAAGTATGTTGGGCACATGGTTAATTATATGAAACATAAAGTAAAAGGAATCAATGGGAGCAGTTATGTTAAGTGTTTAAGAAGGACAAAAATATTGGTAATCATTTTGGATTATTGGTCATATAGGATGGTTATTAGTATACTAGGTTGAATTTGATCTTTTTGATGGAATTTCAATGATATGATAAAAAACTATGTAATTAACATGCTAAAATATAGTAGATTTCTTCCTCGAAACGAGTAAGGGTTAAGTTGGGTAGGTTTGATCGGTGTATTTTACATACACTTCATAGCATGTTAATTACGCATAGTTGTATTATTTTTCGTTGTTATACATGTACTTTGAGGTGTTTTGTGATTATGTAGGTTATGTATTAAATGGAGCTAAAATTGTGACTTTGTGAGCGAATGGTGAAAAGACACGGAATGTGACAAGAAATGAATTAAAATAACGAAGAGTGAAAGATTTAGACGTGTCTTAATGATTTGGCCATAACTTCTTCGACGGAGCTCTGTTTTAGTTGGTTCAAAATGCCACGAAAAGAGAAAAATAAGATCTTTATTTCATGTGATAAAAAAACACGAAAATATGAAGTTAATTTGTGATACTATCAGTTGGAAAGTACAGCTCCTGGGTTTGGATTGTTTTAATTGATATTTGGCCTTATATCATTAATTAACATTTCATTATGTATATGGGCTGTGACATATGGAAGAAAAGAAAGAAAACAAGAGGGCCATGATGGGCTTTTTGGGCTTTGCGTGGATGTGACACCCCGTAAGAAAAAAATTGATTCTCTTTTTGTTAAGCAAAAGTTATACACCGCAAGTTCATAAATTTTACCGTTAATGATGTAAGAGATGAGAAATAAGTTCTAAACCCGTGTTTAGATTCAAAACCAAGCTTTCAAGCTTATAACCCTAGATTAGGTTTCCAAAACCCTAATCTTTCCTTTTTCTTCTTATTACTTGCAAATGATGAACCAATGCTTGTAAACACCTTAGAATACCTTAGGATTGATGTGTATATGCTTGTATAATCTTAGAAAATCAAAGTATGGATTTGTTTATATGGCTTAAGTGTGCCGTGGGTTTTGATGTATAAAAGGGAGGAAGAAAATGAATTTTTCAAGTATAAGAGTATGAAAACTTTACTCATGCATGCATGCCTATTTATAGTCAAAATATCTTCCTAACTTAACCATGGTTACTTTCTAACCCTAGGTTAAGGTTAACATGCCAAGTTGATAAAGGTGTAAGAGTACTTTTATTAAATATCTAGATATTATTTACAACTTGAAAAGTCTTGGTCTCATCTTATAAATTTCGGCATATATATATATATATATAAGATGTAATTTTTGATTATTTTGAGTATTGGGTATAATCGTGGGTATTCGTTTAGGCGTAGTTAGGTTTTAGAACTTCCGGGTATGCCTAAACGCATTTTATTACGAAACGTAAGCATTTTACGTAGCCGATAAAAATAAGATGAACAAAGTCATTAATTATCCTCATAATAATCATATAACACTTGCTTGATGCAAACATTTAATCGTTTAATGCCCGTTTACATTGTATGATCATTTTCAGTTTACGCGATTTAACTTAACGTTTACGGTTTAAGAGTAAATGCGTAAAACCCTAAAAATAAATTGTGAATTACATAATGTCATACAATGACCTAAAATACGAGGTGTTATAGTCTCCCCCCGTTAAATGAGCCTTGTCCTCAAGGCTTATCACACAGCACTTGACGACGGTGCAGTCTTGGTGAAGAGGTGTGGATATTTCTTTCTGAATTGATCTTCACGTTCCCATGTAAACTCAGGACCTCTCTTGGAGTTCCATCGAACCTTGACTAATGGGATACGGCTTCGCTTTAACCGTTTAACTTCACGATCTGTGATCTCTATAGGTTCCTCGACAAACTGAAGCTTGTCATCAAAATGAAGTCCATCCAACGGAACGGCTAAGGGTTCGTCGGCATGACACTTCTTTAAGTTGGACACGTGAAATGTATTATGAACTCTGCTCAGCTCCTCAGGAAGCTCGAGCTTGTATGCAACGTCTCCAACCCTTTTTATTACCTTGAAAGGTCCAACAAACCTGGGATTTAATTTCCCTCGTTTGCCAAAACGTACAACCCCTTTCCAAGGCGAAACCTTGAGCATCACTTTATCTCCAACCTCAAACTCCATCGGCTTACGCTTCAAATCAGCGTAGCTCTTTTGCCTATCACGAGCGGCTTGCATCCTTTGTTTAACTTGAATGATTTTCTCAGTCGTCTCTTGTACTATCTCTGGACCGGTGAGTTGAACTTCTCCAACCTCAGCCCAACAAACAGGCGAACGACATTTTCTACCGTTAAAGTGCCTCAAAGGGTGCAGCCTTAATGCTAGCATGATAACTGTTATTGTATGAAAACTCGACCAATGGCAAATGTTTAACCCAACCATTTCCAAAGTCGATCACACAAGCTCTAAGCATATCTTCGAGGAGTTGAATAGTTCTTCGCTTTTGTCCTTGTCAGTTTGGATGATATGGTACTCATATCTAAACTTGTAACCTAGCTTTCTGTAGCGACTCCAGAAATTTGATGCGGAACCTAGGGTCACGATAACAAATAATCGAGACCGGTATTCCCATTGCCTTGTTAATTACTTCTTTCAGGTTACATTCTCGCTAGTTTCTCCTGGGGTCTGTTTATTTCTGGTAAAAGATTGCTGACTTTGTAAGACGGTCAACAATTACCCAAATGGTGTCATACCCTTGTGATGACTTAGGAAGCTTTGTGACAAAATCCATCGTGATATTGTCCCACTTCCATTGAGGTATCTCGGGTTGTACCAACAAACCCGATTGTCTCTGATGTTCAGCCTTGACCTTAGCACAGGTCAAAGCATTTGCTAACATAGGTGCGATTTCGGCCTTCATATTGGGCCACCAATATAGTTCTTTACGTCTTGTACATTTTCTCGGACCTGGATGGATAGAATATCGTATTGTGGGACTCGTGCATTGATCACAGTCCGCAAATCGCCATAAAAAAGGTAACTAACTCCTGCCATTGGGGGGAGGCATGGGTTCATCCGTACGAGGTTCTCACTTTTCTGTTTAATTCGCCTCTGGATATTTTGCAATTTTCAATCTGCATACCTCCAACAATCCTCACTCTGATGTTTTCTGGTTTCCGTGCTTCAGTCCTGAGCATTTAAGATTTGCTTAGGAGTATCACAAAAGCCTATTAGTCATGACTTAAAGCTCGAACTCTTAACGGTGGTTCTCGTTCTTTCCTGCTCAAAGCATCAGCAACGACATTGCCTTCCCTGGGTGATAACGAATATCGCAATCGTAATTTCAACCCTTCAGCAACTCTACCATCGGGTTGTCTCATGTTCAACTTCTTCTGATTAAGAATATGCTGTAAACTCTGTGATCAGTGAACACTTTACACTTGGTTACATACAAATTGTGCCTCCAAATTTAAAGCGAAACACTATGCTCAAGTTCCAGATTATGAGTATATAGTTTTTCTCATGGATCTTTAATGGACGTGATGCATAAGAAAATAAATTCCTTTTCTTTTTGTTTTTTCTTTCTTTTATTACCTTTGCATCTACACTGCGCCCAAACCCTTCTTTGAAGCTGCATTTACGATAAAATCTTCAACTTCCTTAGGTTAAGCAGATTTGGTGCACTTACACCACTTCTGCTACAATATGGAACGTGTACCTCTTGTTTGGCACCCCACTCAAAACTTGACCTTCTTTTGAGTCGAGTTGGTCTTTGGTTTGGAGAATCTTTGAAAACCTTCAATGAATCGTCGATTAATAACCCAGCAAGGACCTAACAACTGACGAATCCGTTGGTGTCCTTTGAGATGCCCAATCTTTAACAGAATTCGATTTGGCGGATCTACGTGAAATGCCTTTTTTATCAATCACGTGACCGAGGAAATGGACTTTGGGAAGCTAAAAAATTTACACTTTGGAAATTTTTGCATAAAAACTCTATTTCTTCAACAACTCTAATATTTTTTCAGATGCTCTTCTTGCTCGTGCTTGCTCTTGGATTAGATCAAATAATATCGTCATAAAGGACATTACGAAGTTGTCCAGATAAGGTTGCACACTCGGTTCATGAGGTCCATAAAACACAGCAGGTTGGTGGTTTGTTGGTCAAACCAAACGGCATGACTTGGAATTCGTAATGTCCATATCGAGTTCTGAAGGCAGTCTTCGAGATGTCTTCTTCTCGAACCCTCAATTGGTGATAACCTGACCTTAGGTCGATCTTCGAGTAGACACTCGACCCTTGAAGTTGGTCAAATAAGTCATCAATTCTTGGTAGCGGATAACGGTTCTTCACCGTTAGTTTGTTTAGTTCCCGATAATCTATGCACATCCGTAACGATCCATCTTTCTTCTTGACGAATAGAACTGGAGCTCCCCATGGTGACGAACTAGGTCTTATAAAGCCTTTGTCGGAAAGCTCTTGTAGTTGATCCGCCAATTCTTTCATTTCTGATGGGGCCAATCGATAAGGTGCCCGTGCTACAGGTGCAGCACCAGGTACTAGATCGATGTGAAATTCCACTTGTCTGGTAGGTGGAAGACCTGGCAAGTCCTCGGGAAATACTTCGGGAAAATTTTTGACGATCGGTACATCTTGCAGTTGCTTCTTCTTCGACTTGTCTCCAGTCTCCTTGATGGTAATATGTGCCAAAAAGACGTGACATCCTTGTAGCAGATACTTCTGGGCCTTGGTGCACGAGATGATGTTTAATCGAGTCCCGCATTTATTTCTACTTCCGTCTCCATGAAAAATTAAGATTTCGCTCCCAAAAGGAATACGAACGATCTTCTTAGCACAGTCAATAACGGCTTGGTATTTCGTCAACCAATCCATGCCTTGTATGATGTCATAAGTACCATTTCGACAGGCATTAGGGCGATGTGAACAGATGGTTCAGATATTTAACGTGCAAAAACCAGTGAATACCATTTTTACCCAAAATTATTCTCCATCAGCTAATTCTACGTTTATAACATGATCTAATGAAGTGGGGATATATTAATCAAAGCACTAAAATTGTGAGACACGAAACTTTATCGCTGCAGTATCAAATAAAATGAGCACAACGGTTGTTTTAGGAGAAACGTACCCGTCACAAAGTTGTAGTCGGGTTTTGCGCCCCCCCCCCCCCCCCCCCCTGCCCCCCCCACCGCCCCTTGCAACTCCCAATACATAAGACCCCTGGCTATACCGATACCATTTCCCTGTTCTTTGTTCTTCCACTGGGGGGTTCTTCCTGAAGTCGGCCTGGCAGTCCCCACTTTAAAGGCAAACGATGGCAATTTGTTATTTCCTTTGGGCTCTTGGGTTGTTGTTGTTACGGTTGTTGTTATTATTGTAATTGCGGTTGTTGTTGTTTGCAGTTGTAGGCCGGCTCCTACAGTCCTTGGCCAGGTGGCCAAGCTTCTTGCAGTTAGTGCATTTTGGTGTACAAGGACCGTTATGGTTGAAGTTACACTTGGGACATCAAGGTTTAGCCCCTTCATACGGTTTCCTGTCACCGTTCCCGGCAGCATAAGCCCTGCCGGTGTTCTGCCCTTTGTTTGGTTGTTGGGTTTGTTATTCGAAGGAGGTCTTCCAACTTCCTCTTTTTTCAGCCAAAGTGTTAATCCACCTATCCATCATAGCCAGTTGCCTTCTCAATAGCCTCCTGCATGGTCTTTGGCTTGATGCACAACACTTGTGTAAATTGGGCAAATTTTCAGATATATCACATCTCTAAAAACAGCAAACTCAAGTACAGCGATGTATTGACAGTTTGCCATACCTGCTGCTAAAGCTTTCAATCGAGGATCAAGAATAGGTGGATATTTCACATTAATCGACTCATAGAGTTTGAAATTGACAAAACCAAGCAGAGTCTGCACATAAATAGATGCATGCGTAAGTACGAGTAGTTAGAAGAATAACAAAGCAAAATGCGGTCACAGAAACAGTACAAAACTCAAAATGAAAGTATGAAAATTTGATCAACGAACCTCATAGAACTCCAAGAAGGTAAGCATAATCTTGTAATCAACATCTTGAGGCATCACTTGCTGGAGTGCATGAGGAGTCAACCATGTAACTTTTTGACCGTCAACCTCAGCCTGAACAGAAGTTGATTGGTAAATTAACACTTGGTGAAATAGCACAAACAGAAAAATAACGCAGATATGTCGAGACCAATGTACCTGGTAATATATGCCTTTGACAGATATGAAAGCCTTTCTTAGTTTATGCGTCCGAGAGATATATGCCTGCCACTCAAGGCTCAACCTGAAGAAACATAGATACAAATATATTAACATTAATAAAATATTCAAGTCGAAAATAGTGACAACACATACCCTCGACAGTTATGGATTCGTTCTGGTTGAATACTTTCCCTCTCAATAGCAGGTAAGGCAGCAAAAAGATGGACCATGGTGAGACAGTCGTCCAAATCTCTTAACGCATCAATAAACTTGGGATATCTAAAGCCAAAGAAAAAAACAGCAATCAGAAGATGATAATAATTGGCAAAAGCGAGTAAATAAGGTATACTGTAGATAGAGTAACACCAACCTTTCACGAATAAGCATATCAAGAGTATAAGTTGGCTTCCGTGTCAATAGGCGTTCAGCAAGATCCTTGTTCTTCTTAGACATGGCCTTCTTTACCTTTTTCTCATATGAGCGCATCTCACGGAACTTCTCAAGAAGTGGCTCGTGTTTAAGAAAAGCGATATCTTTCATGTGATAATAGGTATGGTGGTTTCCCTTCACCTTCTTCTTCGGATCCCGGGGGAAAACACCTTTGAAGATACATAGTTTCCTATTCAAATGAACACCCAAGATTTGAAATGTTGTAAGCAAAACCTCAGAAATGCATCACATATCGGTTAGAACACCAACGATCAAATAATGTTTTAAGCCTAAAAATTAGCCACCAAAGTACGATTGTCATACAAATGCTCTCTAAACCACTGACATCATCAAAGTCTTCATTTACATACTCTTAAAAGCAATTTGGCCTACATTTTATAACTTCAAAGTTCAAACACTAGTTTTTCAGCGTTAAGGGGAATACTTGTAAACCAGTATAACCAGCCATCTTGCTACAGAAGCGGAGACATAGCACTCTCAGTCCACAATTAAACTATTCAATGCTCAACTTATCATTTTCATTTACAAAAAATGTTCACGTCTACCTTAGAATAACAAATAACACCTTTTTTAAACCTAACACGACAAAAAAGAGTTTACATTATACGAACTTCCTTTATAACACATTTTTTTACATCTTTAAGCCATGTAGTGGCAAATTTACAGATTATGCACATACGAGTACATCTCATTTTACCTACCGACTATAAAAATGATCTATTTTTCTGTAAATATTCATTCTTTTAGAGGGTGTTTGCTTTAGTTTATTTAGCGAGCTTTTGATTATATGTAACTGAAAAAGCTCACAAGCTCCCTTTTTTGGCTTAGAGATTATCAAGTTGACTGTATGGCTTATTTGAGATGATAAGCTCAACTTGCTAACCTCAGACGCCAAAAAAAGGGCTTGCGAACTTTTCGGTTCTGGTGATTTCTTTTGCTTTGGTGGTATTTTGGATCTGCAGTCATGAGCTTGTCTAATGTGGTTTCTGTCACCCCATTTGCATCAGATATGGGTATTTGGTTCTGTTTCCTTATGTGTTTTTGTGGGCTAAGGGGATGTGGCTTTGTGTTGCCCCTTTCACGTCATTTCTTGCTTCTCACTTAGGATGTCTAGCTTTTTTTTTTGAACAGCAATATATTATTAAACCACTAGCAAGAAGCTAGAAATTACAAAGCGACAAGGTACGGATTTTTAAGCCAATCGTTCCAACTAAACGAGGCTTTACATCTATTACGACACCAATAAAAAGACCGAGACACAATATCCTCAAAAATCATCGCCTTTGGAGAAGAAACCGCTTCAAAGATATACTTGTTCCGATATTGCCAAACATGCCACCACATTACGTAAAAAACACCTTCGAGAGCCTGCTTATAATTAGAAGATAAGCGAAGATTCACAAGCCAGTTTAACCAATCTTCATATGAGTCGGCCTCTATGTAAGTAATATCCCACCATCGTGTTATCTTTCGGATAATATCTCTAACCATATTACACTTAAAAAATAAATGGCTAGACGACTCCACCTCATTGTCACAAATAGAACACGTAATAGATTCTATATCCATACCTCTACGAGAAATGTTGAAACGCGTCGGTAATGAATCAATCTTAACTTTCCACGCATGAACATTCACCTTAATAGGGACAAGTTTTATCCACCGTGTCTTTGTAGTTACGTCCGGCAACATTTTATCATCTAGCATCTTTCTAACAGAAGCAACAGAAAAATCACCTGAGTTCTCCAAGGACCATTTCCAACGATCTGACACAGGAACAAGGTTTACGTCTTGGACCTGAACCAATAAAGCTTCGTACTGCTCCTGTTCGATACCACCCCTGGGTTTTCGACGAAAAGAAAAGTCCAAACTGGATTGAGTCAACTTTGTGCCAACCTTCACAAACTTACATGTCTCTAGAGCATAGATACGACCATTTTATTTCTTTAAATTAAGACATATTACCATTTTACCCCCATCACCTTAATCAAATTACTTTAACACATTTTATTAGTTGCATTCTTCCCAGATCGGGCCTTTCTTTTTCATGTCTGCTACATCAATTTATCCTATTGAGATTGCCTTTATTTAGCTAACTTTTTTAATTATAATAATTCAATTAGTGTGGTATAGTAATTAAACATATACTCCATAATAAACCTACGAACAGGTAAACAAAATAAAGCACACTCATAAAAAATTAAATACAAATATCATACGACTAAGAGCATCTACTATGGTGGACCTTTTAAAAGGTTTAAACATTTATAAAATCATTAATTTACAAAGCTTTTGATTTTATAAACCTTGTTGCACTATGGATAAAACCTTTTCTAGTTTATAAAATGGTTAACAATTATACATGCATTAAATTATGAAAAGGTCCAAGATCTTAGACCTCTTCATTCCACATAGACATAAAACATAAACTCACTATGGTTAAAACAAACTATAAACTTTTTCATGTGTTTTAAACATTTTCTTGAAATGACCATAGTGGATGCCGATCAATGTAAGGGATAGTGGCCCGACCAGTTTGTATGTTAATTCGGGAGTGAAGGCCAAAGGATAATTAAGTAATTATGTGTATTTATTAATATTTAAATAAAACTTTCATGTTTTATAATTAAATTATATATTTGGATATACATGAGTATTAAAAAGGTTTTGAGGGATATTGATGTAATATCAAATTTTGAAAGGATATTGAAGTAATATTGAAGTTTTAGAAAGATATAGATGAAATTGCCCTTAAAAAAATACCATGGATCAAAATGAAAAACTATAGCACAGAGTAGCAACAAAGTCAAAAGTCAAACGTAGCAATGTTTAATATTTAAAGTACTTGTTCTCTTTTATTTCTAGAAGTACACGTAAAGATAAAAATAGCCCAATAAAGTAGCTCTTCTTCTTCCCCATCAACTTCTACTTTCTCATACTCTGCAACTTTCGACCACGATGTTCGAATTCAGTTTCATAATCTAGCTTTATCTCTAGCGGTATATATTATCGTCACGACACCATTTACATCACATATACCAATTCACGACACCAAAAATTTGATGCCCCCTATTTGTTTGATGTCCTGGGCCGTAGCTCGCTTCGCCCACCCCTAGGGCCGGCCTTGTAGTTACGCACATAAAAATCAGATATGATTTGTAAAATCATACGTATGTGATTTGGAATATTATAAATCGCATGAGATTTGTTAAATCGCATGTGATTTGTGAAATCGCTTGTGATTTGAATTCTAAAACCTGCATCACAAATCAATGTGATTTCGTATTGTCTAATATTAAATACACGCAAAAAACAGAAAAAAATATTTGTCAAAAGTATATCGAATTGTCTGTCTACTAATTCTCATCGCGATGGTGTATTTTTTATCGCTTGACGGTTTTACTATTTGTAAGATATTTTATTTTCAAAATAGAAGATGAAAAGCGTAATTTTTTGTTTTAATGAAAAATGAATGACCATGATTTATCCATTTGATCTTTGATTTTATTTATTGTTTTCATCTTTTTTTGAACTCACCCGTTTATAGTATGTTTTCGTGGTAGACAGGATGAGGATCCTCTCATGTTCATTTGAACATGAGAGGTAAAGTTATGTATGCAGTGATTGTACATTGTCATTATGCATAACTTTACATCTAATGTTCAAATGAACATGAGAGGATCTTTTTCCTTTTAAGAATATCTTGAATTTGGTTTCCAAACTTCAGTTGTTATAGTTAATCTGGGTTTTTTATCATTAAAGATAACTATAGAGTAACCTATAACTAAAATTGTTTTTTTGCGCGTAGTTAATTTTCAGTTTTGTAAAAAAAGAAAAAGAAAATTAACTTTTCACAAAACATAGAAAACGCATTCACGTAATAGTGTTTTTTGTTTTTAAAAATAGAATAGGTTATAAAGAAAATATATATATATGTTTTGTAATTTCTCTATATTTTGTATAGAAATTGGTTGAAAACTTTTGATTTGAATGTAATCTTTATTTTTCTTGTTTCGTATATAAAATTTTGTGAAAATTAAGTATGTTTCTGTTCCGATTAAACGCACGCTTATACCTGTGTTCTTTTTCTTTCTTTCGATTTTCTTCCTGCTGTGAGTTACATTTTTAACATGTGAAAATTTGAAGTTTGCCGCCGTCACTAAAAAATGATACTTCATACTTTCAATGATTCTGTTTAATTGACATATTGAGATCGCATGTTCAATAGGTAATGTTGATAGAAAAGAAAATCATATTTATGTTTAAATTTTGTGCCTAAAAATCTCAGTAATATTTAGTGATGATACACTTCTTTAGAGGTATTTGTTTTGATGAGCATATCCACACGTTTCAAATTCATACTTTTCAACAGCGGATAGATCAAAATGCAAGAGATAACATTTCATTTCAACAGATACACAATTTCAAAACCAGAACCATATACTGGTTTTGTTTACCATCCATCAGTTGTAGCATAAACGTGGATCCCTCACTTTTATTTAGTCTTAGATCAACACTTATACTACTGTAATTCTTTAGGCACACCTTCAATCTATGACTCAAGTGTCCCAATGTAGTTCCATAAACATAGAATACCAAATTCCGCATGCAACATACTATAACTTTTAAAAATCATTTGAACTAGAAAGAAGTTCCAAAATTTTCTAAAGATGTCTATTAACCAAAATAACCGCAGGAAATTCATTATATTTACACGTATATCCCTCGAAATCCAAGATAATGAAGAAACCGTATACATTTACCATTGAACCAACGAAAATAAATATATGTTCAAGTTCAACACAAAATCAGCTTCCCCCTGCAAAATAACCGCAGGAAATTCATTATATTTACACGTATATCCCTCGAAATCCAAGATAATGAAGAAACCGTATACATTTACCATTGAACCAACGAAAATAAATATATGTTCAAGTTCAACACAAAATCAGCTTCCCCCTGCAAAGATCCATTCAATCAAAACATTTATATGTGCAATGCTTCTTTCGATTATCGGCTAAGAAAAAAAAAACTTACCACTGTGTCCAAATCTACATAATATCAATTGATAGGTGACTTTTTTTCATTTTGAAATGTTTGGGCATTCTACTTTGGGTATGTTTGGCTAAATTAACTATGGCAGGAACTGAAGAACCGGAGATGTAGTTGTAGATAGAGATGAAACGGAAGATTCTAAATGGAGATTTTAAGAGATTATGGAATATTATTTTTCTAAAATCTCTTATAAGTTATGTCTGTCAAACAAAGCTTATATCTGAAGTAGCTTATTTTTTTTTAAAATTAAACATAATTTTCCCATAATTTTGTATGCCAAACATCCCATTTGTATCAAATAATTAGCTCAGCTAATTAACTAAAGGTAAACTAAAGGAGCTAGTCACCCAATATTTTAACTTAAATTGATAGATATTCACATCCATTTCTAGCATCACATATTTATCAGATAAATATTTGGTAATTTTATACTAGATTTTTTCAATTTAGCAGTGCCCAAAATTTAAAATCAAACATCTGATTATATGATCATGACAGCTCCAAATAACGAAAGCACATCCAAATGCTTTAAAATTGTTTGAAGTTGAAATAATCAGAAATCGACATAATCACTATTCAAAAGACCCCTCCTAGTAAGTAGTAACAAATCGATATCATAATACCTTAGGTGCGGCTTGTAGTCTTCATGCTAGAAAGCAAAATGGGCGTGAGTGGAGGGGAAGACACTTCTTCAACCCTGCCACCTCTCCCACTCGGGTTGTTGCTAGAGTGGAGTGAGAAACTTCTAGAAACAGCTAAAGGAGGTGGTGGTAGAGGAGACGCGGTCGGACTTTTATTCGACACAGATATCTCTGGATTTTTGAAAGACAAAGAGCTTAAATAACCACCGGTCCCACTACCAGAAGAAACCAAAACCGCCGGTTTTGGAGGAGGCCTAGGAAGCTCATGAAGCTCACTTATTTTGGGTGAAGATAAAGGTGGAGGTGAAACGCTACGAGTTACATTTGAACGTATCTGAGGAAGCTCGGTGGATGAAATTGGCCCACTAGTGGATGCAATTTTACCAGAAAAAGTTTTAGTCGGTTGTAGTGGACCAGAGTAAGCTTGTCTTTTTGCTAGTTTACTATCAAATCCACTATGACCGTCTCGTGGAGTGGGTAACTGGGTTGAAGAATCAATCGAATTACCGTCTTTTATTGTGGATCGGGCCTTTGAAGTAGAAGCGTCATTACCAAAATCTCTTTCATTTTTGCTGAATGGATTATTTGGAGTTGGTGAAACAGATGTAGGTGTCTTTGAAATTGGACTTTTAGTATCGATAGGAGAAGGTAGTACATAAGAGTAATATTTCCGTTGGGGTTGTGTTTCCTTTGGTTTTTCAGATGAGTTTACTTTATCTGGGAATAATGGGGCTGAATAACTGCTCACTCGATTTTGTGATTTTTGCCTACTAATAAACTGCTCCCCTTGATGTTTATATTGATTTATTATCTGCAGAACACATATGTATATAAAAATGAATAAAAATGAATGCAAAAAATAAAAATGAATGTTCATTGTATACCTCTCGATCTTCTAATGTTGGAACTTGAAGATGCGGCACATCTGGACGGTCAACCTGCAGTATAAAACTCGTTATAATTACAATATACATCATTGGCCCATTAGGACTGATGATCATTGCTGCAACTATGGCGTAACAGGAGAGTACCATCCATTAAAGGTAAGATTACTGTGAAACATTATCAACACCTGATCTATTTCTTATTCTATAGTATCAGAATACACAATTCCCCATCAACTATCCTTCAAGCTATTTATATAACTTCAACTCCTGTTTATAGCTTCACTCTCACCAGCATTTCCACTGTCAAGTGCACTGAGTTGGTAATCAATCCGATGTTTCTCTGCAACGAGGCGTATGACAGGGTCAATTGCTTCGAGAGCCTTAAATCCCTTACGAAAGAAATCCATCTGCTCCAAGGAGTTAATTGAAATAAAAACAGAGCAAATGGGTCAAACTTGTCATGATCTACCCAAACTGTATTCTTTATGCAAAAGACCTCCACTTAGCTTTATCTAAAAAACTTTTTACTAAACAAAAACTTGATCTAAAAAAACTAGATTATTACTTATATAACATATCCTTCGTAATCATATTTCGACATTTGAGACACTAACTAATTCTATCAATTTAAAAATCGAGGACTATAAGTATTTCGGGTCAACCCGACCCATTCTAGCCAGTACTAAGATTACCCGTTTTGACTCTAGCCCATTTGATCCGTCATTTTGTCACCTCTGATATTAATGTAAATGGCACCTGTGCAGCGTGATGACGAGTGGCCTGTGTTAAAAGACTACGAAATTGTCCCTCCTTGAGTGATTTTACTCGAAATACACATAGTCTAGCCACTTCATTATACTCATCTTGAGCTTCTTGTAGCTTTTGTCCAGCTGAAGTTTCACCTTTTCCACTTCTCAACTTTCCTTTCTCTTTGTGTTGTGACATCATGTACTCGTACGCCTCTCTGAAATTTATGTGTCAATAATGGTTTACTTCAAAAAAAATGTTTATATGGAGCAAAAAATAAAATTTATACCTTTTTTCATCACATTGAAGTTTCATCTCCTGCATCGGTAATATAAAGACAATATAATTAGCAACTGTATTGAGAAAAAAAACATATGGATAACAATAGTTAATTCTTGATAGTATAAGAATCCAGAAAGACATACCTCAACTTTCCGCAGCTCGGAGAGCAGAGACTCTGATGGATTTGTAATTGTCACAATCATGTAAGAACGCTAAAATATAAAGAGGAATAAGTCACAGCTATCAGGAGAGGCTAACATAGACATAGCATTGTCAACATACTTACATAAACATCGGCAATTTTTCGGAGTTCTGATTGTATATTTCCTAACGTTGATAACACTCTTCCTGCAGAGACAAAGAATTGAATATTAAACATCTGGTAATGAGTAACTAGGCTATACATCACGATATAAACAACCAAAGAGTTCTTATTACCGCTTTCACCATCGGCATCAACAGTAGTTTTGTCAGTCAAACAGGTCCCCATTTCATGTAGTGACTCCGAAAATTCTGAAATAAAACACGTACGAGACTTCTTTATTTTGTACAGGAAAAGAATAGAAGCTATTGATCGTCAATTACTCATTATGAAAGTTTAACTTCTGATACGACCTGCATTATAATATAAGCTAATCTATCTTATTATTTTCATTATCAAGCCGGTCCATATCATATTCAAAACAGGATGAGCAGACAATGTGGTACACGCAATTTTAAGAATGAAATAACTAGTCAAATAACAAGAATCAATGATACTGCACGATGCCTAAGTTCAGCAAACATAAATAAATCATATTTAATGAATGCAAATTATATGGTGGTGTAACTTAAGTTGCGAAGTGTTTGCAAAAGGAGGCTAAGACATTCTGTCTTGGTAATTTAATGAGGGGCAGTAGTGTTGATACTCAGCTGATGGTATCGAAACCATCAGCATTGCAAAAGAGACAAGATCCTAAATCTGATTTTCCATGCGTCTCTTTTTGGCTATTCTAACAGACCCAGACGCAAGAATTGACAGGTTGCATCTAATCAATAACTTGTATTAGCTTATTCAGTATTCAATACTGAGTAAGATATGATGATAAGTTTTACATGTCGTTTTATCATGCTCTGGATCTTAAGGTTGGCATCAATTAAAAATATCAGCAATTTTTTAAATGGTTGCAGCAGCCAAAATTCTGTATCATACAGACATTGTGATAAATATAGTTGCACACAAATGTAATTTATTACTATCTGCTTAGATCTAGCAAGACACGTCAAATCCATATTTTCAACTACTAGCTATAAGCATATAGCCGAAAAATTATACTCTAAGGTAACTAAGCGAGTTATTAGTAATCACAATGCTAACAAACAATCTGACAAGAAGCATTCTAAAGAAACTCTCATACATACGGTTTAATCGAGGGACAGGTAATGAGTCCTCAAATGCATTCCTTTGTATAAAGACGGTTAATGTCAAGAAAGGGGAGCGCCTTTCTAAATCTCCTAACTTATGAGATTATGTGGTTCCATAAAACTTGAGTGCAATAAAAAATCAGGATTTGTAACCACAAGGGGTGGAGGTCAAGGGTTCGAATCCAACGGGGAGAAAATTTATCCCCTTGTGGCCACGGAGGTTCACCCGCGCCGACTCCGGGCTATAAAAAAGGGTAGTCGCCCTGGGATTAGTCGGCTCGCAATGTCGATTCTGAAACCCGGGTAACCCAAAAAAAAAATCAGGATTTGTATAAGCCACGTACCAAATATACTATTCGTCATTGCTGCAGCAGTTGCTATTAAGCCATCATAACAGTTCCTAAGATCTTGTATATCCTGCAGCAACAACCATGTCAATCAATAGACCAAAATCGACACTATCGTAAGCCATAAGAAACAATTACCTACATTTGATCAGTCTACTATATACAATTACACAAATCATCTAACAGTCATGAAACTATAAAACACAGTCGAGTGATAAAAACATAACAAACTATTAGAAACCCTAACTAACAAACAAACAAACTGCCCCTAAATTAACACAACAAATAATAACCAACGGTAACAAAGAAAGAGAAAAGCATACCTTAGAAGCCTGAAGAAGCTCATCTAAGTGATTAGTAGCCTGATTATTATTATTATTATGATCCTTCTTATGCATAGTTAATTTACGCCCAAATTTCTCAAGTGAAGACTTCATTTTATAACAAACAAACCCTAGAAATTTACCGCGGTAATTGATCAATTAATTAATTGGGGAAATGGAAATGCAATCGGTGTGTGTCAATAAATAAATTCGGACGTTTAGGAATCAAGGAAGGGAAGGTGATGGAAAGTTCTTTCTCTTCTTATTATTAGACAGACAGACTTGGTAATACCGGCGTTCAACTTTGACTATTTTATGCCTTTCATTAATCCCATTTGTTTTGCCTTTAGCTATTTGTTTTAGGTCTTATGTTTCGTAAGCTTTTTTTGTTTTGAAACTTTTTGCTTTGTGACATGATAATCTGATTACTTATATAAGCCAAAAAGTTTTAAAATAAGCCGTAAAAAGTGAGTTTATGAATCATAAGCTCAAAAGAAAATAAATCATACACGCCGAAATAAAGACGCTCATATTAATAATATTGTTGTTGTTATTTCAACAAACTTTTAGGCTTACATGGCTACGAGGCATTCAGATCCGTGCGATGCACCACGGGTTGTGTCTAATTCTTGATTGCGTAAAATTTTCATGAAATGTTGATTGCGTTTGGATAAAGCGCGATGCACCGGTCTTGTTTTTGGATAAAAAATTAAATACGGCACGTTCTTTCTTTTTAATATATGTATATTACTTCATCTGCAACATAATCACTTTTAATGTTGTCAATCCACGTCTCCTATTCCAATAACTCTTTCCTCGCAACGTACTTCTTTGCCTTTCATTGTTTGTTGACTTCTTTGAGTCTGTTTTTGTAGAAGATGTACATGTCACAATACTTAGTCACAATACTTGAGATCAACAATACTATGCCACTCGACCTAAGTCAGCCACATCGAAGAAGTCACTTCCACCCCTTAGCCCCCCAAGAACTACTCTTAGCTTCTCAAAGATTCCATGAACCGACTCTCTTAAACTCTGATCTCTTCTAAACATAATGTAATTTGGTATTCGGGTTTGCCATCAATATGCTCATGAAAATCTTTACAAATAAGCATTATTCCAGCATAATGTCTGCTTACTTTCGTATATGAATTGTATTCATCAATCGTATGTGTGACTCAAACTATGTATATCATGTTTTATACATATGATGTGTCGTTGTGTGATGTATATTTATGATAGTTCAAGTTTTAAATTTATATTTTGCCGACTTAACCAAAAACAACACTTTAACGGGCAGTGTACCCGGTCGGTGGTAGTTTCGTGGTAAGTAGGGTGTCGAACACTTGAAGCGAGGTTAAATCTCTCAATTTATTTATATTTTGGTTATCTAATCTAAGTTAATTCTAATCTAAGTCAAACATATGCTAATCCTATGTTAGTTCTAATCATAATTCTAACAGGTAAAAGGGGGATTTCAGCCTGAGAGACTGGCACGGGTTTGGTTGGTGACTACAATCAATTCAAGACACTTTAACCCACACAAGCAAATTAACAGAAGATAAAAGAGCGGTCGAGCCGTATGATAGAAAACTGTATTAGCCATCATTAATCCGATTAGAAGTTGATTTGTTTATTCAGTGCAATAATGACTTATCTCGAAGAGGTATATCATTCTTAGACTTAGGCGGGACTTCATCCTAAGACCTAGACACATTAATTCTGTCACAATTAAAGCATCCGCATAAAGCATCCTTATTTGCTGATTATAATCTATCTTAGGGATTAAAGCAATGGTGATCTTGTTAAACTCTAGCTCATAGAGACTTTACCCACTTACTGCCTAATGACAATTTATACACTAGTAGTCCACTTGTCCAACTATCCAATGGAATCCAAACATTACTTGTTGAACTATCTAGATTCACCTACTAGTCAACATGTTCAATAAACCAAAGGCAGTTTTCGTTAATTAGTTATTCCAGAAGCGTATCCTTAGCACGATTTTAGAAGGACAATACTTGTGATCCTATGATTCTAGATGTATAAACTACTATATGAAGAGCTATCTCGGCATCTAGATTACTTGGCCCGTATCACTAGATCCAGTTGAATGATAAGTCGCATACAAAAGCACGTAAACAAGTATGAATTGATAAACATAAACAAGCATTCAACGATAAATTAAGCAATCGAGATATAAACAAAACCAAACATTCAGATCTTCATAATAACGGCTAATACCCGAAGGTATTAGCCTTCAAACATCATAATTAATACAAGATTAATTGTTTTAGCCAAGGTAAACTAACCGAGTTAACGAATGATACCAAAAACTGAACGATTACAAAAGTATAAGAAATTACACGTTGTATTCTATGGATTGGAATGCGTTGCAAGACCTCTTCTGCTCTTTTTCTCTTCTGAAAATCGACTTGTGTGGTTTAGGTATCGAGAATATGATTTAGCACACTTAAAACTCGTTTTTGAGTTTTCTATTTATACTGTCTGGAAGTCGGTTCGATACGGCGTATCCAAGGGATTGGATACGGCGTATTGGAGTTTCTTGGAGTAGGACCACGTTTGATATCTTCCAGAATCTCCACATACATTTCATATTTCCAATCGCGTAATTGGTACTTTCTGGATATGCCGTAATTGAGCTTGTTCCTTTGTGGTTATATGGTGAGTGCAGGCCGGGATACGCCATTATCTCCTGATGGACTTACGGCGTATATTGGTCTAGTGAGAATATTGAATCTTCAAAAATATCTTCATTTAAGCTTGAGAATGCGCGCCTTTTGTCTAATATTCACAAGTACTCCATTAATTACTGCAATTCTTAAATATAATGATAAGTAACATTCTTGCAATACATTATACAAAAGGGTTAGAATTCTATAGGATAAATGATGCTATAAAATAGCGTTATTTGATGGTCATCATTGTTAGGTTCAAGAGATTACATTACTTAGTTATAACCCACAGAGTATTTTTATCACAGTTTAAGTATTATCTAGAATTTCAATCCCGCACCGCACACTCTCGCCTCGGCCTCCTCCTACCAATTGTTTCTGTTTACCATCAAGGCCACTATTAATACCTGTTAATCCTTCATCGTGATGTGAATTCATAAAGAAAACTCCATTATGACAGTCAACAATGTCCTTGAACCCATATCTACTCCACATCCTTCTGAGATTATACCTTAATTCATTAACAGACATTCTATATCCCACAAAGAAACCACACAAAGTCAAATCCCATCTCTTACTTCCTCAAGCCACCATTGATATCATTCAAACACAACACCTACTCCATTTCATTATTCAGTGGGATTCATTAGAGTTTATTCATATTTCATCAGGTTCTGTGCTAATAGCTTCCACAAAAGTTTTCGGATCAAATTTCATCACGCGCTCGCGCTCTACTCGCACGCACTCTAACCTTTATTTTGAACTTTCCAATACTCTTCCCCTAATTATTCCCATGTTCTGTCTCCTTTCTTCTTGCATATTAATCCTTATTACTTCATAAATTTCTGCTAACTCATACACATTATTAAGTTATCATCCATTTTCAGAACCAAAACTCACTTTTCATCATTTTTACTACTCAGCATTTAATCCCATCTCCCCACTCCGATCTCCGCGTGAGACTTCTCAATGTCATCCATCACACATATCCCTTCACCCCCCTATTCACCTTACTCGTCATTACTATCCTTCAGCTTTTCACTACATCACCTGATTATCATGCTCTATCCAAACACTCCCTATTTGCTTGATCCAAACACTCATCATTTTTTTTATTCATCACTCTAGAGACTAACCTTATTAGAACTTTTTTCTTATTCAAATCATGTACAAAATCATGAAAATGATTAGGAGTTCTTTGTTGTCTTTTCGATGAACGTCTATTCGTGTCCATTTATCAGATAGCCAATTGAAATCAATGGAAAGAAAAAATGGATTTCAAATTCATAAAATCTGGAAATACTCTGTTTGAATCAATCTATACTAATAGGAAAACGTAATCGTGATGAATCGCACATAATCAAATACAATTGGACACAAAAAATTTGAAAAAACTATTTTGGCGCCAAAATCGCCATAATCAGTTTTCAATTTACACTTGAAAATTGGGAAAATTCACTTACATTATGTGCGGATTAACAAGCTGAATCCAAAAATGTAATTTGATTGGGGGTTTATTAGGAAATACTAGATGAAATAAGCTTTTTAAAGGTGGATTATATGATGGGAAAGTTGTTAGAGGAGAGAGTTTCTTCGTGGTCAAGTTAGATAGGTGTCTTTTGTAGTTTTTTCATAAGTTTGGTTTGTCATTCTTATGATAGATTTGGTCTAAAGCATTTGTTTTTTTTAGGCTGAGATGTGAGATTCACCCACGTCATTAGTACTAAACTGTTTTTTAAGGATAAAACCATTTACCTAAAATGGCAACAATTTGAACCTTTTTGCAGCAACCCCCTCACAGAAAGGCCAAAAGTTGGCATCCATTAAAAGCATCACCTTATACCATCTGAAACCCAACGATCTCTATAATCTTTTACACTTATAGAACCCATTGTATGAAAGGGGGTTGAAGAGGGATGATCCTTTTTAGGTTTGTAATACGGTCAAAAAGGTCACAAAAGTTCAAAAAATCTTCTATCTTTTAGAACGGTCCAAAACGGTAAAAAAATGGGATTTTCAACGGATTCGGAAAAAAGAGTCCACAAATTTTAGTCCCAAATGTTCATCATCATCTCAGGGGCGGATTGCTTGGTTAGTGGTTTTATGAGGTAAATGAATAGCAAAAAATTGTAATAAACGAGTTGGAATTGAACCTGCGCGTTGGGCATGGGGAACACGGTCTTATGAAACTTAATGAAAGCTCTACCATATTTTTTTTTATTTATTATAAGAATGGTATTTGAACTTTAATATTTTTTATAAGATCGTACGCACGTTTAAAGCGTATTAATATCCTGGACTCGTTTGGTCGTAATTTTAAATGGTTGTATTTTTCCTTTTAAAAAGTGCGCCATGTGTTTGCTAATACTGATAAGAAAAGTGTTGTATAAAAAAGTTCGTAATTAGTGAGAATTTAAGGGCCTTTTTTGTCCTTTTTTTGTTACTAATTTTTTATCAATACAAAACAGGGTACCATTTTTTTTAAATATTTTTATTTGTGAGTAACATGTGGATAATTAAGTAAAAAAAAGTATAAGCCCAACAAATAGTCATGCTATATGACTGGATATAGGTTGTGGTAGGATGTAAAAGAACAAAAATAAAAATACCACGCTCAATAGAATGTGTGTGTTGGATTTTTTATATTTTTCTTTTTAAAAATGTATATTAAACTTCAACATTTTTTATAAAATCGTACCCATGGATGGAACATATCAATACTGGTTTTATTTTATTCGTGGTCCAGAGGCATTTCTGTCCGTATAATTTTTATTTAAAAAATTTTTTAAATTAAATAAAACATTACATTTAAAGAAAAAATTAGGACTAATAATGTAACAAAATAAAATAAATTTAGTTGAGTTTTTGTTGTTATCATCGTCTCGTCTCGTCAGTATATTATATTTATCGTTGTTTTCATTTGGTCTTGCACAAAATATTGTCATGGTGTTTACTTTAGAATTAAGACAAACAAACCAAAGATCCCCAAATCAAGAACCCTAAATTGAAAACCCCAAATCAAGAACCCTAAATCTCCAAATGAACGGGCCTCATCCAACATCCCAACACCCCAATTCCAAAAATCTCCACCACATCTCGATCACGATTTTTGTAACTAATTTTCCAACAACAGTGTCTTCTAAAGATCTATGGAAGCTTTGTGATAGGCAAGGAGTGGTTGCAGATGTGTACATCGCACGAAAGTTATCAAAATCAGGTCGTCGCTTCGGATTCGTTCGTTTCATCAAAAACCCAGATCAAGCGAATCTATTGGAAGATCTAAACAAGATCTGGATTGGGAGTCATCATCTGTTTGCTTCAATTGCACGCTTCGATCGAAAACAAAACTCACAACCGAATCAATCTCATCAGAAACAATCGAATAACACTAAACCTCACGAAACGGGTCACGCTAGTCACACAACGGGAGGACGATCTTATGCATCTGTATTGAATGGTAAGGAGGGGACTCAAAAGCCAGTATTGGCTGGGCCAATAACAAAAAATATCACCCTCGAAAACTCTGATTTATTGGAATTATCTGATACTTCAAGTGTAGTTCTCGCAAAGGTAAGAGATGTTCATCTAATAATTAATATTTATCGCGTTTTAAAAAAAGAGGGATTCTCTGATTTCAAGTGCAAATACATGGGGGGCTCTGGCTCTGGATTGAATTAGTAGTGCAAGAGTCAAGGTTAAAAGTTTTCAAAAAAAATACAATAGATGGAATTGTATTTTAACCCAACGAAAACTTGTTTCACATAATTTCTTCCCGTAAATGAAGCGATTGATTCTGGATCGAAAATAGATGGGACTGCCACTCAATGCTATGGACTAATAATGCATTTAAAAGATAGCAGGCATTTGGGGAGAAACTGGTTTTTGTAGATGAAGACGCTGATGAAAATATTTGCAAAAATGGCAAGGGTAATGATCAAAAAAACAAAAATAAAAACTCACTTCATGGATTCGTGTTGGGTTTCTATCAAGGGAGTAGATACCAGGTTAGAGTTGTGAGTTATGCAATTGTGGTACCTGATTTTGATTTTCATTAGGACAAACATTCTCACAAACTTGATTTATGAATCAGAGGCGTTCGTTGGAAATGATCAGGATATACTTTGGTATAAACGAGTTACAAGAAGAAGGGGAGATCAATGATAAGAAGGAGCAAATGGGTTACGAAATATTGAATCGCTCCTGGTAAATCGGTGGACTCCTTTGAAGAAGGCGAGATCATTGGTGAATCAGATGATGGGTTTAATTGCTTGTGTCAAGGATTGTATGGAAAAGAAATTGGAACGTGAATGTGAAAAAAAGATTTGAAGATTGTTCCTAACAATGTTTACTGAGAAATGTGGGGTTGGTAAATTATAATATGTCTATTTTGGAAGGTGAAGATTCTTGAGGATCATTTTGATGGATGATCGTGGTTTGATACCATTGAAGATAATGCGGATGTTAACCCATCGGCTAAAGTCTCTCTTTGGAAGTTAAAATATCCCAGAAGTTCAATTGGTTCTAGCATTGTGTCTCCGATATACGCCCCGGGTAATGGGGGTAATGGATCTATAATTGCTAAAGAGTCTTGTTCTTACGTGGCTTGATTATGTTGAGTCCTCTAATACTGACGAGCTTAGATTCTGAAAAATGCTGTTGCGTGCTATAGAGAATCCCAATGGGAATATTTCAAGGGTCGGTTCTCTCTCGCGCAAATTACATTATGTGGAAGATTATTTTCCAATGCGATTTTACAGTTTTGAGTTTATTTGGAATGTAAAATGAAAAACTTATTCTCCTACACAATGCATTAAAGAGACGAAAAAAGAATGCCGGTTAGATCTCTTTTGCATTTGTGGTACGTTTTCAAAGGGTGGTTCGGCTTAGGTTCCATGGGGAGGTTTTTTTTAGGCGTCGCGTTGGGATCTCCCTTCTGATTTCAGTAGCGTCGGTTTTTTTGCGTGTTTGTTTTGTATCGTTTATAAACTTATTCTGTTTCTTTTTTCTTTTTTCTGTTGGATCGATTTGTGTGTGTCTTTTTCTTGCTAGCTTCTTACTAGCATTTTTTAATAAAATTTCTAATTGCCGTTCAAAAAAAGATGGAAAAAAGTCATACTCATTAACGGAGACTCAAACTCGAGACAAACCTTCGCATTTCTTGCTAGTTTTCAAGGTCTCTCTCCTCTACTAGGCATTCTTGGCCACAAACGATAAATTAGTTCACGAGAAATGCTTAACCAATGGGCTACTTCAATGTTTGTGTTGTTCCTCCAAGTATGTCTACTTAAATGCTCAACCAATGGGCTACTTCTTGGCAACCCTATCTTAGACCGACCGTGGTAATAGAAGACCACAGGTTGTTAATTAGCTTATATGGCAGAATCACTACGAGTCCACGAGCTGTTACTACTACACCCACATACATTTCACGCGTGAGCAAAAAATGAACGAGCATCCGTGGTGAAGACAACAAGATGAAAATAAAATTTGTGTGTGTATATATATATGTGTCCGTTGTGTACTTGTGTGATATGGTTGGATTTACGTGTAGTATATGTAACCACTATTGATGTAAATATTATTGGAGAAGACGCCGATGAGTCACTAACGTGGAATTAGTTAGACTAACACCTCCCCATCGAGTCTTACGGTTTACATACATAAATTATGAAAGTAGTGCATAGAAATAAGATGGCCTTTTGTAGTTTTGTTATGAGCATAGTTAAGAACTTATGAAGATGCATGGCTGAAGTGTGATAGGGTATGGCCTAGGTTACAGAGTTTGTAATTCTCCAAAAGGCTAGTAAATTAAGTTTATTTCACATTTTCTTCTTGTAGATGAGCTAATAAGCCTCAATATCATCTTGACCAAAATCTAAGCCGTGATAACTTATTGTCAATTTTCTTACAACAATGTGCAGATAAGCTAACACCTCTTGTTATATAACTAGGAGTTTCTTTGTTTAAACAACATGAGTTTCGTGTTACTTTTCTTAATAGCTAATAGAACTATTATATGTGCTTCATACTGTAGCTTTTTACGAGTTCAAGCGAATCCGATAGCCCATACCCAGTTTTTCTAAAAACAACTTAGGTGCCGTTTGAAATTGACTTAATTGACTTAACATGAAGAAAAAAAACTGAATTTATTAAGTCATATTAAAACTGTTTGTTATTGAGTTAATTGAAAAAGATGACTGAAAATATAAAATAATAAAACTGAAGTTGTCCACATTAAGTCATCTGTTAATTAAACACGACTTAATGAAAAATTAAACAAACAAGCCCTTAGTCAACGAGTCCTATAAAATAATGTTACTATTAGAAAGAAAAAAAATGGCATGTAATGAAATTATGATAGCTTACTGCTGACCAATAATAGGTGGTAACTTTTTTTTTTGAACATCAATATATTATTAAACCACTAGCAAGAAGCTAGAAATTACAAAGCGACAAGGTACGGGCAATTTTAAGCAATCGTTCCAAAACTAAACGAGGTTTTACATCTATTTCGACAACATAAAAAAGAAACGAGACAACAAATATCCTCAAAAATTCATCGCCTTTGGAGAAGAAACGCTTCATAGATTATACTTGTTCCGATATGGCAAAAACATGCCACCACATTTACGTAAAAAAACACCTCGAGAGCCTGCTTATAATTAGAAGATAAGCGAAGATTCACAAGCCAGTTTAACCAATCTTCATATGAGTCGGCCTCTATGTAAGTAATATCCCACCATCGTGTTATCTTTCGGATAATATCTCTAACCATATTACACTTAAAAAAATATAAATTGGCTAAGACGGGACTCCACCTCATTAGCTCACAAAAATTAGAACACGTAAATAGATTCTATATCCATTACCTCTACGAGAAATGGTTTGTGAAAAGCGCGTCGGTAATGAATCAATCTTAACTTTCCATGCATGAACATTCACCTTAATAGGGACAAGTTTTATCCACCGTGTCTTTGTAGTTACGTCCGGCAACATTTTATCATCTAGCATCTTTTTCTAACTGGATAGCAACCAAAAAATTCCAAGAGTTCTCCATGGGACCATTTCCAACGATCTGACACAGGAACAAGGTTTACGTCTTGGACCTGAACCAATAAAGCTTCGTACTGCTCCTGTTCGATACCACCCCTGGGTTTTCGACGAAAAGAAAAGTCCAAACTGGATTGAGTCAACTTTGTGCCAACCTTCACATCTTTACATGTCTCTAGAGCATTAGATACGAGGATATAGATCTTTTAAGAACGATTATGACCAATCCAAATGTCTTCCCAGAAAGCAGTTTTATCCCCGTTTCCCAGGTTTCATTTGCATACAGTTAAGAAGATTAATACCTTGATTCTTCAAAACATTGATTTCATTGCACTCTTGTCAATCTAATTCGACGTTGAAAGCAGAACTTCACTTGCTTCCCCATTTCCCATCTACTCCATGGGATCGCCTTGATAACCCTCGACCATAAAGATGTATTTTTGAGTAAAGAAACCTCCACACCCATTTGAACATTAAACCTCTATTCAATGCATACAAACTAGAAATACCAAGGCCACCTTTTTCTTTGGAAGCCAACACATTTTTCCATTTAACCCAAGACGTTCTCTTGCTATTAGGATCATGACCATTAAAAAAATGGCTACGAATGGATTCCAACCTGCGAAGAACACTCATAGGGACTCTAAAAAAAAGACATAGTGTTATATGGCATCGATCCTAAGACCGATTTAAGGGGAGTTAACCTTTCCGCCAATTGAAGCATCTTCATTTTCCCACTTGGGGATAGGCGAGCATACACTCGATCTAATACCTCATTCCATAGCTTGAAATTCTATGCATAGAACCACCACCTTTCGACCTTAAATGTAGGAGAAAGGCGGGTTTAAGGAAAGAGAGATGGCTCGAGCTGCTTTTGAGGGAGCTCGCTTAACTTTTTCATCACTCCACAAGAAAACCACCATTAGTTTACTTTTGTTCTGTTAATATTGCAAACCTGCACATGCCAAAAAAGTCATTCCAGAACCTGAACTAGAGTATTTAATGTTGTCATCGCCATTGTCCACACAAAATTCAACATTCATCCGCGTAAAAACTCATGGGAAAGCATAACGAAGAATCACTTAACGTTATGCCTTTAAACATACGAGCATCCCACCCTCTTTGAAACGTTAAATGCAACTGTCCATCTATTAATAATGAACAAAGAAAAGAAGATAACGGATCACCCTTGTTTTTGCCTTGTTGAAATTGAAAACTCCGCCGTTGGACTACCGTTAATAATTATCGAACCTCTCGAAGATCTAAGACAACTCTGAATCCAGGTGCACCAATATCACGAACCTAAACTTTTTCATAAACTTTCAATCCAAAAATATCCCATCGAAACGAGTATAAGTCTTCTCAAAATCAACTTTAAAAATTAAGATTGTTTCTTCTTCGACTTACACATTGCGAGGCACATTCATTTAAGATAAACGGGCCATCAAAATTTGTCTATCCGCACATGAAGGCTGATTGCAACCTGTTTACAATATCTCCCAAAACAACCACTAGACGATTCGCCAATTTTTTTTGCAATAATTTTTGTTAACAAGCTTTACCGGGAATTAGACTTATTGGTTAAAATCTTTTACCCGTTGCATCAGGGATTTTAGGAATCAAGGCAATTGAAGACGAGTTACAAACCTTTTAGGGATGTCACCATAAATAAAAATGATAACGGGCATCGAACAACGTCATTTCCAATCACCATTCCGAAATAACGACGATAGAAAACCCAAACATTTGAAAACAGTCTGCGATCAGGGGCTTTTTATCAGTGTCCCAATTCCCAAAAAACCGCCCTCTTTACTTCATCTTTAGACACGTGGAGTTAAAAAACGAAAAACGAAAGAGAAAAAGAAGTTGCTCAACATATGGGCACACGTGCATTGGTTGACTCCATATTGAATGGTTTCATGTGCCTCGTTATCATAATTCTAAAGACCTCTTTTGCAAATTAATACTATAACCTAGTACTTAGTGCACCCACACTCCCTAAACACATTTTGTTTCATTACTTGTCTATTTTGTTAGAGCATTGTGTGCAGTACTATTCTCGTCAAATTTACACGGTATTTTTTTCGCAATGTGCCAAAGCCAGGTTAACTGCAACACAACCACCTTTTCACGCAAAAGATTTCACCAAAATTTTTGTTATTTTTTTTACTTTAAATGTTGAAAATTGATGTTTTAGCTTAAGCTATTAGGAGTATGTTTTTTGGTATATGAGTGAGAGGTAATTAAAAAGGAAAAAAATGAGGTGGCGCTGAGGTGTCGTTGAGATGGCGCTTACTGCACCATTTACGAGTATATTTCTAACGAAAGACTTGCATAGAGTCGTACACTATGAAGTATGAACAATTTTTGGTATTTAATTACAACTTTTGACATTTTTTTGTATTTAAAAGGTGGTAGTTAGTTTGATAATGTGAACAAAGCGTTTTACATTAATCACATAGTGTCGTAGACTATGAAGTATGAACATTTGAAACAAGTTGAAGTCATGTTTTTACGCGTGTTATATATTCAACTCATCTCAAGGCCGTTAAATCGAATTAAATATTTGTTAAGAGGAGATGAACAAATAATGCAGATTAAAAATATCAAAAGACAAAAAAAAAATTTGAAAAGATAAGAAAATATATTAAAAGACGGCTCCGACAAAGAGGCCGAAAATAACAGAGTACAAGGAACAAGGGAAAAATAAGCAACAGCACACACCCAACTAGAAATCCAAAAACAACAAAACCAGAACAAACTTAAATACAAGATAAAAGTGATCCAGACTTTAAGATCCAACTACTCATTGAAGCAACTTAAAGTTTCAAATATAAACGACTTCAAGTAATGTAATTTAGATGATCAAAATGCTCGTAGACGGTATGACACTATTATTACTAGGAAAAATGTACTTGGTCAAGTAAGAAAACTAGAACAATATTTGATTGGGATTAATGACAATTAGAATTTTAATTTATCAACAAAAGCTGTAATTAACGAGTGAGCACATGAGGATGCACGTGACTTGTTTGTTAGTTGCATCGGGATCATCATCCCCTATCTTTCACTCATCACGCCCCCATTGATTCCAATAGTGTCGCGTCACGTGGAGTTTATTTTTTTAATCTTAAAAAGGACGTTGACATCCGATGTTTGTTTTCCGACCTTCAAAAAGTCTTTTACCATTTTATAATAGTATACATGAGAATATTTATTAATAACACCACATTACTTATAATTTATGGTAGTTGAAAACCAAAATCCAACACTAAAATTTTTCCATTGGATGAAGTAATGAAATAGTGGGAAAAGAAATGTCAAGAACGATTACAACTGAAGGTCTAGAGTTGGTTGCAACTTATTATGGCCAATTGGTATGATCATGATTACATATCAAGTCCTAAATTATTCACTATTTTAGTATTTGTCAATAGCTTTTGTATGTGCTCGTGATCACTACAATAAAGCCTCAAATTTAACTATTTAAGTTTGTAAAGGTCTACCGTTGAAAGTAGGATCAATGAGTAATAGGTAACGAAAAAGCTAATAATACTACGTAAAAGACTATTCTCCATATATTAGTGTCGGTAGCTAGTCTCCAAAATGTTGATTTTAGCTCATCAACTATGTCTATTAGTTTTGAAATTTGTTCGCCAAACACACTCGATATTAAAAAGAAAAAGAAATGTAGAAAAAATAAAATGTCCACTATAGTGGCTATGCAACAAATTCCAACATAATTATGCACGAATTGGTTATAACAAGAAAAAAAACCCGCGCGTTGCGGCGGGGCTAATTTTTTCCTGAATAATTTTTTTTTACGTTTCGGGGGGTTTTTTTTGGGCGATGCGTAATGACGGGGCTAATTTTTAATATATATATTTTTTTGTATGATTCGGGGAAAAAAATTTGCGTTGGGACGGGCTAATTTTTTCCCGAATATTTTCTTTTTTTGGGACGGTTTTGTAAATTTTTTTACGGGAATTTTTGTGTAAGAAAATCGTAAATAGTTAAAAGGTAAGGGTCCGTTTTGTATTTTTTTTTTACTTTGGGCTAAATTTTAGGCTATTTTTGGGGTTTTTTTTGGCTAATTTTTTCCCGGATATTTATTTTTTTTGTACGATTCGGGAATTTTTTTTTGCGTTGGGACGGGTTAATTTTTTCCCGAATATTTTCTTTTTTTTGGACGGTTCGATATCTTTTTTTTTGGGCCGAATAGGAATGTAAAAAAGTTGTGAACAATAAAAACTTGACGGTGTTTTTTTGTTAACTTTTTTTTACGCATATTTTTTTGTCGTAACAAGGGAAAATCGTAAATGTTAAAAGTTTTGACGGGTACGTTTTTATATTTTTTACTTTGGGCCAGAGATTTGAGCTAAATTTTGGGCTAGTTTTTTTTTTACTTTGGAGCAGACTTGTGCCCATTTTATGCTTATTTTTAGGCTAGTTTAGTCGACAATATGTATATAGTTACAATTTTTTTTATATGGCTTTGTGTTGGGCCTCATGTTTAAAGTGTTGTTTTTTTTTTCTTGCTATACGGAGTTTTTTTTAATATCAATGGGGTTTTACGTTTTTTGGACCATATCGATTATTTTTAAAATTTATTAGGTTTTTTTATCGAGATGTTTCCGCAGGTTTATTTTTTTTATCTGAATAAATCGGACTTTTGTAATATTTTTTTCCTCCCTAACACCCCCCTTCCTTCATTCCCCAATTTTTTTTTTTTTAAACAAACAACATACATAGATATATATAGTGTGGGCTGGCCCCAAAGGGGGATGAGTAAGGATAACTGTAACCACCGTGCCCACTGTCAAATCGACAGTGGATAGTCGAAGAATGTGTATATTTATAATGTCATAGTGATTTTTCACATTTATTTTTTTAAATAACTTGCTCCTCCTTTACCATTGTTAAATAAAAGTGTAAGATATATACTACGTGTTTGTCCAAAAAGTCCGTTCTTTCAACCCTGGCTAAAACATTGACCGAATATCCAACATCCGTTAGTAAAAGTTGAGCCACCCAATAATATTGAGGACGAATATAGTAGAAAAAAGTGTTGTCACGAAAAGGATGTGTAGACTCACTTTGGGCAATACCACATGATGTATTTTGGCCTCACTTGTTTTAATGGCGGGGAGGAGACAGGGGGCCAAGGGGCAAGTGCCCCACCTAGCGAAAAAAATTTGTAGTGTAAATTTTCGAAAATATGATTTCTTTGTTTAATATGCCCCTCCTAAGAATTCATTTGTAGTTGTAGTTATTATAAAATTCAAGTGTGGCCCTCTTACGAGCCCAAACTTTTATGGCTCCCACCCTGTTGTTTCCTTAATGACTATAATACTTTGCAACCGTTTATCCTCATGGATATTCAAGTGTATTGAATTTGAGCAGAGTTACGAGACCAACTTTGACCCAAATCGTTATTTTGCACTCTATCTTTAAAAACTTATATAACTTGCTTTGTAGTTAAGAATCCTATCATATTTTATCCCCAAACTTCTTTTTAAAGTTCGCACTATCTATCTATCTATAATACTAAAAGATTCAACCTCTAAATTTATTGGGGCTGTATCTTTAAATGATTCCCACTCATATGCGACTTTCATTATGCAGTATGTCCAGGTTTACAACTCCTCAAAGAATCCAAAGAACCCTCAATCATTATTAACAAATGCAATTGGCCTTATATGCAATGTTAGAACCACAAGGTTCTTGCCTGATTAGATAATACATAAAGGTTTTAAGAGTACTTCTCTACAATCACTTCCCACGTCACCACAAAATTGATCATATCACGAGTAAAGTAGCTTTAAGTTTGGCAAGAAGAATTTGGTGTTCTTCACTATGTGAAAGATGTAAGAATATCATATTTACCTTATTCATTGAAGTGGACTTTAAGTTTGGTGAAAGTTATCTTATGATCCTGCTTTTATGTGATATAAAAAAAATCTACTTTTGACTATGATAATGGTCTTTTTCATGACATTAGGATGTTGCTAATGAGTAAACCTGGACATTAATTAAACATCAAAACTATGTCAACATTCCTTCTAAGTATAAACAAACATTAACATTGCTTAATATTAACAAGATAAACTGACATTTTATATATTTTAAACATATAAAAAAAATTAATATCTACAAGTATATAAAAATTAGCAGTAATTTATGTCTATTATGTCATGAAAATGCTAACATGTGTTATAACACCTCGTATTTTAGGTCATTGTATGACATTATGTATTTCATAATTTATTTTTAGGGTTTTACGCGTTTACTCTTAAACCGTAAACTTTAAGTTAAATCGCGTAAACTGAAAATGATCATACAATGTAAACGGGCATTAAACGATTAAATGTTTACTCTTAAACCGTAAACTTTAAGTTAAATCGCGTAACTTGAATTTCTAAGTATATACAACCCTATACATAACATACTTAAGGTATTCTAAGGTGTTGGGAAGCATTGGTTCATCATTTTCAAGTAATAAGAAGAAAAAGGAAAGATTAGGGTTTTGAAGACCTAATCTAGGGTTATAAGCTTGGAAGCTTTATTTTTGAATCTAAACACGGGTTTAGAACTCATTTCACATCTCTTACATCATTACTAAGGTTTTCTTAAATCCTTCATACTTTTCTTTCTTATGATTTTATGTATTACATGTTAAATATAGCCATAATCACCACTAATGACTTTTAAATGTATAAAAATGGATTTTTATTTGAGTTTATCAATTTATACACTTATTCTCATGTCCTAATGTTATAAATATCATGGAAAAGTAAATATAAAAGTATGTTAACTTATAGTTTAAGTATAAACATGTTTAAAGCAAATTAGGGTTTTATAAGTTTTCTTAAACTTCACTTGTGAAAATAATGAAAGTAAAAGGGGTTATTAAACTTGTTACATGAAATTATATGGACTAGGGGATGATATTAGACTTTATTTATCAAGTACCAAATATGTAAAAATTTGGTTATAAGAGTTTTATTTAGTAAACTACTAAGTTAACTAATACACAAAAACAAGTTTTTATTAAGTTATACACTTAAATCACTTTAGGGGCTGTTTTATTTCGATCTTTTAGGCAGTAGGCTTTGATATTTTTAGAGTTATTAATACGCCTCATGACGATTCCATAATGATAAGAAACTTGAAAAAAACCCGATCTATAACGAAAAAGATACGTTAAAATCGAGTTTTACGACTTTAAATCATTTATAAAACTATTTTTATAAAAAGTTACTATTCATTACAGCAACTTTTAGTTTTAAAACATCTAAAATATGATATAACTTTTGATTACGAGATCGTACACGCAAGAATCGTTAAAAACGGAACTATAACGAATAAATTACGACATTTTCGATAATTAAAGTTTATAAAAGTAATTTTATAAACTATGAACAGTAAAAAGCACTATTCATCAGTGGATTTATTTTTATAAAATATAATAAATCTTTTAATAACAAGAACGTACTCGAAGGAATCACTAAAATCGGAGTTAAAACGAATAAGTTATCGCGATTACAAGTTTACGCTAATTAAAGCCTAAAACGACAAATGAGCTGTTGTGAACAGTAATTTTACTATTCATCACAGAATTTTAAAAACTTTAAAATGTAATATTTTGATCGCTCGTCTTACTACGAAGACGTGGACGTAAGAAACGCAAGCAACGGGCTTAAAACGACCAAGTTAGGTCATTTTTACGAAAAGTATATTTATAAACGTTTTCACATTATAAATACTATTTTACTAAAATGATTAGTCGGTGATTATGCTATATAGGATATTGAGTGGTTATCAAAGTGCTATATTACTAGGGAGTTTCATAATGAGGCCTCTTCGGATGGCGTATCGATGAGTTGTTGGATTTACGATTTAAAGTGTCCTAAACTCCTCATACGTCATGTCATGACCTCTTTATTTATGATAGCCCGAACGTATATTTTAACGAAGTAACAAACTATAAGATTATATCAGGTGTTGTTAATTAAATCTACCTCAGTATTAACAGCCTTAATTTAAATAGGTTTGCATTTATCGTCTTGTGTGACGTTTTATCTGAGATTATTGGAGCTATCTGTACTTCAAGTGAGTTCATAGCCCACTTTTTACTGTTTTACTGATTTATATTATTTGGGGTGAGAACACATTGTTTGTTTTAATAAATTGAACGCAAGGTGTTGAAAGTTTATTGATATGTGTTGCATAAGTAGCGATAACCCCCTGAGCCCATTATTCATGAACTGGTTAATTGCATAGATGTAGTTGTGATTTTGATTATGGTGAGCGACGAATGATATAAATAGATCTATTGGTGATTAACTCCCGTTTGGGTGATTAAGCTATCACTAGGATACGAACGTTGACCATGTCGGACTTGGATGTTGGGGTTACAAACATCTGTACGGGCAAAATAACTGCTAAAATAGCAATTATAGGTTGAGCTTTCGGTGTCCTGAGCTTAGTGCAACAATTAATATGGTTTGTGATTGTTGGCATATGTTGTAACATTACGGGAAAATCTTGGCGGTCTGCATAATTTAAATATTAACCTATGAATTCACCAACAATTTTGATGTTTTGGATTGTCAGTTTAAAGACTTATGTGTATCATGTTTCTGGGAAATATATGTGTCTTTTGTATATGAACAAAGAACAAGTAATGCTATAGCTTTTGAATATATCTTTTAAATCCCAATGTATCTGGTTTTTAAACGACTTTGTGTCATTCTTATATATATTTGTGTTGTTGATCTTATAAAGTAAAAAAAAAACTAACATGCCCGGATCCTTATTCCGCTTGCGACCCAATTTGGGGTGTGTTACAGAATTGGTATCAAGAGCCAAAGGTTATAGAGAACCTGGTCAAAATGTTTTGCTGGACTATAACCCTTTTCAAAACCATTGTCATACATCACAAAAGGTTTTACGGGGGTTTTCATATATCAAATTATTGCATTAGCCGGTTATGGCTATATACTGCCATAATTGATATACGTGTTTATAACTTTATTTCGCTATATATAAGGCATGATAGTCTTATATTAATATACTTATGTAAAGCTAAATTTTTTCAGATACGATTCATGTCAGATTCTGAGCACTTTACTATTAATTAAACAGCTTTCGGAGGATGTGTTTATATGGGGTCACAAGAGAGTAGATGGAGGTACCTATTTATGAGGGACCACCATCACCAGATTACGTGCCCGGCCCTGAGGAGCCAGAGCAGGCACCACCTTCACCTATCTACATACCATTTGTTCCGGAGCCTGTCTACCCGGAGTTCTTACCGGTAGACGATGAGGTATTCCCGGCTGAGGAGCAGCCACTGCCTGCTGCTGACTCACCTACTCATCAGTCACCAGGGTATATACCGGAGTCCGACCCTGAGGAGGACCTAGAGGAGGATGACGAGGAGGATCCTGAGGAGGATCCAGCCGACTATCCGGCTGACAGAGGAGATGATGATGATGAGCACTTAGCTCCTGCCGAGCCTGCAGCTGTTGCTTATTCAGCTGACCAGGACCCATACATTGGCATTATCGCGCACGGCTAGGATGTACATCCGAACCAGGCTGGCCGCACACCTTTCTCTCCGAGGAAGTTGCTGAGAGAGTATTAGCCTTAACTTACTCCACCACCCATCAACCTCTCTCTTCATATTCATCACACTTCCTCATTTACCCTCTCCACCATTACCTATACCAACCACCCATTAGCCTCTTGCATATTGTTGATAGACTCTGGGATCCAAGAGCAGCTGGGGTTAGGCAGAGAGATGCAATACCATCTCAGGTTCATAAGAATTGTGATGCCTTGAGCATGTAGTTTACCGCTTCTAAGAGGCTGTGTCGTACTAATCCTGGTCTCTGGATATGAGGTCGGGAGAGTTCTGGAAGTTGGGACTGATGTAGGCGGGTTGGACCTACACAGCTAGGGCAGACCTTTGGATTATGCTGATACGGTTAGGAGGCCGCTCCAGGACGCCGGATGTCTAGAGAGTTAGGATATGAGTATTAGGGATTACTTGGGATGATTCTGGTTGGACGCCATCCAGGAGATACACCGGGACAACCTTTGAGGGGGTCAACAGAGAGTTATTGAGTTATCGTCTACTGTTGCGAGGAGGATGAGATCATATATTCTCAGCTGGATGATGCACGGTATGACCGAGCTCTACTTAGAGCCCGATTCAACATGTTGGAGAGTGATAGTCCCTTCCACAGACGTACAACCGTTCTGATGGAGGAGGAGGCCAGATTATCACGTGCCGCTTGGGCACAATCGATGGATACCTGTGACCAGACGCATTCCGAGGGAATATTACTTCGGACTACGGTCATGACCCAACAGTCCGAGATAGTTGAGTTGTTTCGGGCAGCAGGACCAGTGGAGGACAGACAGTGATTTCAGAGCTGCTGAAAGCAGACTATCGGAGGCAAGAGGCAGTTAGTAGAGACCCTAAAGATAGGAAGAGCTTCAAGGCTCTGATGACCGAGCTTACAGAGACTGCAGAGGACCTGCTAAAGGATCCTGCAGTGCCAGAGCTACCAGAGGAAGGCCATCGTTGGTAGCAGTACTTAGAGGGATTATGATTGTAGCTACTGTACAGTCTGTTAAGTTTAGTAATATGGGTTGTTCCCATGCTAGCAGACTGTATAAATCTTTTGTTTTGACAAGCTACTCTGTAGATCTTTTGTTCATATATCGGCTACTTTGTACAGCCTACTAAGTATTACGAGTATATCTCGGCTAGTATGGCTTTAGGTTATTTTGTCTTGTAACCTAGTTGTTATGATCGTTTGTATATAAACCAATCATGTATTATTTTCCAAGTTATATATGAAAAGGATGGATTATGTTTTATATGAAATCGAGTTTATTGTGAATGAATGTCGATTTGTTAATTTCAATACTATTGTGTATTTCACCTTGTGTTGTGATCTCGTTTTATTCATTATGTATACATCGGGTTATGGTTAAGATTTTTGAAATCTAACGGGTGTTATGTTTTCTTGTGATTTAAGAAAATGGCACCAAGAGGAAGGCCCACAAGAACCACGAGGTCAAGACCAGTCACCACAACTCCCCCACCAGTTACTACAACTCCACCACCTGTCACAGACCCTACTACCACCACCTCGGTCACCAGTGCCCAACTACAGGCCATGATCGCGTGGGTTGTCAATGATGTTTTAGCAGCACGTGCTGCAACCCGGAATGGCGACGTTAACATACCTCAGGAACTGTGGCAAGAAGGAAATGAACGCACTATTCGGGAGTGCAACCTATCAAGGACTTCATGAAATGTCAACCCGTATTCTTCAGGTACAGAAGAAGTTGGTCAACTTGAACCAGTGGTTTGAGAGGATGGAAACGTATTCCGCATAATTAATTGCACAGATGGAGGAATTCAAGTTGAAGTTTGCCACTTGGTACTCTAAATGGAGTCTGCTTAACTTGGTGGAACTCACATGCGTGGACAGTGACTAATGATGTTGCGTTAGACGATTGTCGTAGGTCTGACTTGAAAAAGAAGATGGACAACTAAATATTGTCCAAGGAAATGAGGATCAAGTAAATTGAGGCAGGTTGTGGAACCTAAAAGTACAGGCACCGATTGGTGGTAGCCTACAACCAACGATTCCAGGAGCTAGCATTGCTGAGTGACAGGATGTTCCCTGAAGAAGCTGACAAAATTGAAAGATATGTCGGTGGAATGCCCGACCCAATTTACTCAAGTGTTGTGGCATCAAAGCCAAAGACCATGCAGGAGGCTAAATTTGATGCTTGGCAACTGCTTGGATGGATTGGAGGATTAACACTTTTGGCTGAAAACAAGAGGAAGTTGGAAGACACTCCTCAAAATAAACCAATACCTACAAGCTGAACAAAGGCGAATACAGGCAGGGCTTATGCTGCAGGGATATGGTGATTAGGAACGTATGACGGGGACTAAAACCTTATGTCCCAAAGTTGTACTTCAACCATTACGGTCCTTGTACACCAAAATGCACTAACTGCAGGAAACTTGGCCACCTGGCCAAGGACTGTAGGAGCCGGCCTGTGACTGCAAACAACAACAACCGCAATACCAATAATAACAAAACCGTAACAACAACAACCAATGAGCCCAAGGGGCAAATACAAATGACATTGTTTGGCCTTCGTCTTGTGTTGTGGGGACTCCAGGCCACTTCTAGGAGCAACTGCCCCAGTGGAGACTATTATTATTTTCATGGAATCAGGGAAATGGGTTAGCGGTGTAGCCAGGGCTAATGCAGGGGAGTAGCAGGGCAAAACCCGACAACAACGTTGTGAAGGGTCTCGTTTTCTCCTAAACAACCGTTTTCTGTTGTGCTTTCCATTTTATTTTGATACTTGGTGCAGATTAGAAGTTTCGGTCTACTCAATGTGTGCTTTGATTAAAATAGCCCCCACTACATTAGATATGGTTATAACGTTGTGGAATAGCTCGATGGTAGCTAATTTGGGTAAATATGGTTATTACTGGGCTGGCACGTTAAATTTTCTGACCATCCGTTTCACGTCGATCTAAGCCTGTTGTGAATGGGTACTTATGACGTCAAATTGGCATGGATTGGTGACAAAATACAAGCCGTTATTGACTGTGCTAAGAAGATCGCTTCGTATTCCTTTGGGAGCGAAATCTTAATTTTTATGGAGACGAAGTAGAAAATAAACGCGCCGGGATCTCGATTTAAAAAATCATCTCGTGCACAAGGCCCAGAAGTATGTTGCTACAAAGGGGATTTGTCACGTCTTTATGGCACATTATTAACGTCAGGAGATGGGAGACCAGTCGAAGAAGAAGCAACTTCAAGAGGATAACGATCGTCAAAAATTTCCCGAGTATTCCCTGAGGACTTGCAGGCCTTCCCACATACCAGAAAGTGGAATTTCAAGATCGATCTAGTACCTGGTTGAATGCACCTGTAGCACGGGCACCTTATCGATTGGCACAATCAGAAATGAAGGAATTGGCGGAACAACTTCAAGAGCTTTTCGACCTAGGCTTTAAAAGGACCTAGTCGTCTCCTATGGGGAGCTCCAGTTTATTCGTACAAGAGAATAAAAAAAAAACGATAGATCGTTACGGATGTGAATAGATTATCGGGAACTAAACAAAATAACGGTGAAGAACCGTTATTATCCAACTACGAGAATGGATGACTTATTTGACCAACTTCAAGGGTCGAGTGTTTACCGAAGATCGACTAAGGTCAGGTTATCACCAATTGAAGGTTCGAGAAGAAGACATTCTCAAAGACTGCCTTCAGAACTCGATATGGACATTACGAATTCCAAGTCATGCCGTTTGGTTTGACCAACGCACCTGCTGTGTTTATGGACCTCATGAACCGAGTGTGCAAACCTTATCTGGACAAATTCGTAATTGTCTTTATTGACGATATTTTGATCTATTCCAAGAGCAAGCAAGAGCATGAAGGAGCATCTGAGATAATATGGAGTTGTTAAAGAAAGAGAGTTGTATGCAAAAATTTTCCAAGTGTGAATATTTTGCTTCCCAAAGTACAGTTCATTCGAGTCTCAGTGATTTGATAATAAAAGGCATTCACGTAGATCCAGCCAGATCGAATCCGTTAAGATTGGGCATCTCCTAAAACACCAACGGAGATTCGTCAGTGTTTAGTCTTGCTGGGGTATTATCGGCGATTCATGATGGGTTTCAAAAGAGTGCCAAACCAATGACGAAAGCTCATCTAAAGAAGGTCAAGTTTGAGTGGGTGTCAAACAAGAGGCAGCCGTTCAGTTACTTGAATAGCAGAGTTGTGTAGTGCACCAATTCTGGCTTTACACGAAGGAAGTGATGAAGATTTTTCGTATACTGCGATGCTTCAAAGAAGGGTTTGGGCGCTGTGTTGATGCAAAGAGAAAAGGTGATTTCTTATGCATCACGCCAGTTAAAGATCCATGAGAAAAACTATACTACTCATGATCTGGAACTTGGAGCAGTAGTGTTTGCTCTGAAGATTTGGAGACACTATCTGTATGGTACCAAGTGTACGGTGTTCACTGATCATAAGAGTTTACAGCATATTCTTAATCAGAAGGAATTTGAACATGAGAACAACGTCCGATGGTTAGAGTTGCTGAGTGATTACGATTTTGCGATATTCGTTATCAACCAAGGAAGGTATATGTCGTTGCTGATGCTTTTGAGCAGGAAAGAACGGGAACCACGTTAAGAGTTCGAGCTTTAGTCATGACCTATTAGCTTGGATCCTCTAAGCAATCTTAAATGGCTCAGACTGAAGCACGGAACAGAAAAACATCAAGAATGAGGATGTTGGAGGTATGCTGATTGAAAATGCTAAATTTCCAGAGGCGATTTAGAACAGAAATGTTGGAACTCGTACGGGATGGAAACCTATGCCTTATGGCAGGAGTTGGTTACCTTGTTAGGCAGATTCGATTTGCGGACTGTGATCATGCACGAGTCCCACAAATCGAAGTATTCTATCCATCCAGGTTCCGAGAAAATGTATCAAGACGTAAAGAAGCTATATTGGTGGCCCAATATGAAAGCTGATATCGCCACCTATGTTAGCAAGTGCTTGACCTGTGCTAAGGTCAAGGCTGAACATCAGAGACAATCGGGTTTGTTGGTACAACCCGAGATACCTCAATGGAAGTGGGACAATATCACGATGGATTTTGTCACAAAGCTTCCTAAGTCATCACAAGGGTATGACACCATTTGGGTAATCGTTGACCGTCTTACAAAGTCCGCAATCTTTATACCCATGAAAGAAACTGACCCTCTGGAGAAACTAGCGAGAATGTACCTAAAGGAAGTAGTAACAAGGCATGGAATACCGGTCTCGATTATTTGTGATCGTGACCCTAGGTTCGCATCAAATTTCTGGAGGTCACTTCAGAAAGCTTTGGGTACAAGTTTAGATATGAGTACGGCATATCATCCGCAAACTGACGGACAAAGCGAGAGAACCATTCAAACTCTCGAAGATATGCTTAGAGCTTGTGTGATCGACTTTGGAAATGGTTGGGTTAAACATTTGCCATTGGTCGAGTTTTCATACAATAACAGTTATCATGCTAGCATTAAGGCTGCACCCTTTGAGGCACTTTACGGTAGAAAATGTCGTTCGCCTGTTTGTTGGGCTGAGGTTGGAGAAGTTCAACTCACCGGTCCAGAGATAGTACAAGAGACGACTGAGAAAATCATTCAAGTTAAGCAAAGGATGCAAGCCGCTCGTGATAGGCAAAAGAGCTACGCTGATTTGAAGCGTAAGCCGATGGAGTTTGAGGTTGGAGATAAAGTGATGCTCAAGGTTTCGCCTTGGAAAGGGGTTGTACGTTTTGGCAAACGAGGGAAATTAAATCCCAGGTTTGTTGGACCTTTCAAGGTAATAAAAAGGGTTGGAGACGTTGCATACAAGCTCGAGCTTCCTGAGGAGCTGAGCAGAGTTCATAATACATTTCACGTGTCCAACTTAAAGAAGTGTCATGCCGACGAACCCTTAGCCGTTCCGTTGGATGGACTTCATTTTGATGACAAGCTTCAGTTTGTCGAGGAACCTATAGAGATCACAGATCGTGAAGTTAAACGGTTGAAGCGAAGCCGTATCCCATTAGTCAAGGTTCGATGGAACTCCAAGAGAGGTCCAGAGTTTACATGGGAACGCGAAGATCAATTCCGGAAGAAATACCCACATCTGTTCTCAAAGACCGGGCCGTCGTCAAGTGCTGCGTCTTAAGCCTTGAGGACAAGGCTCAGCTAACCGGGGGAGACTATAACACCCCGTGTTTTAGGACAATGTACGACATTAATAAAGTCACTATTTATTTTTAGTATTGTACGCGTTTGTTTTTAATCGAAATCGTTAAGTTAAATCGCGTAAGCTAAAAATGATCAGTTAACGTAAACGGGCATCAAGCAAATTATTGTTTACGTCAAACAAGGGTTAAGTAATTATTTTGAGGATAATTATTAACATTACACAAGTTATTTTATCGGATACGTGAAAGTGTTTACGTTTCGCGATAAATGACAATTAGGTATTCCCGGAACCGTAAAAATTAACGTACGCTTCAACAAATACCTACGTTTATATACAATGATCAAAGTTTATAAAACTTTATGCATATGTATATATATATACACGTCTCATATGTATATACAAGATAACAAATACTTTACAAAATAACCAATGACTTTACAAGTATACTTTTATATAAAAAGTAACTACACTTTACTTTTATTTATAACTTTTATACTTTCATTTTTCTTATACAATAATTACAAGTAATATTAACTAGATAGGAAAAGAAACTAGTGAAACATAATCCCTAAACTTCATGGGATGATTCCCATTAGGAGGAACCAAGAGACATAAGCCTTAAAGCCCTTGTTTCCCTCCCTTGGTCCCCCTAAAACCCACGGCATAAGAGGCCCCCCCCCTTTGATTTTCTTGGTCAAACAAACTAACAAATATCTCATCACCTTTTCCTATATATACATGCATTCATATGTGAAGTATCATAAACTCTTACACTTAACAAATCATTTTCTTTCTCTCTTTCTCTCTACCAAAGCCCACGGCTCATTAAGCCATCCTAAACAAACCATACATTATTTTTCTACAACCTATACAAGCCTTTACACATCAATCCTAAGACACACTAAAGTGTTTACAAGCATTGGATCATCATTTACAAGGATTAAGGAAGAAAAGGAAAGATTATGGTTTCAAACCTAATCTAGGGTTTATAAGCTTGTAAGCTTTGGTTTTGAGTCTAAACACGGGTTTAGCATTCATTTCTCATCTCATACATCATCCCTAAGGTCTTCCTAATTCCTTTATACTTTTTATTATCATGATTTTATGTGTTACATGTTAATTATGGCTAAATCACCA
>BQNB010001460.1:0-31306 GCA_026074375.1 Tanacetum coccineum
TTATGTTGTGAATAACTTGTTTAGGTGACAAAATGTCGAAAGCTACTACAACCGATATATCTCTCACCAAATCCTACATACCAAAAGTATCCAAAATTCCTGGCATCTCCCCTACCATTGCCCAATTCTACAAACCTATTGAAAATCGCAACATTCACGAAGGTCATGTTATTGATCAAGCCTACTATAAATCCAACAACATCGAGCGTCTCTTTACTGACATTTGCTTCAATTGTCTCTTTCAAATCAACGAACCGATTTTTCCAAGATTCATTCTAGACTTCTATAGTCAAGTCACGGTACAAACCAATGAATATGGCTATCTTGTCATCTCTTTTATGATTCAACACGAATTCATAACTCTTACTCTGGCTTAATTCGGTCAAATCCTTAAAATTCCATACAATGGTCAAGCCGTTTTTAGAAACGAGTAGGACCTTGCATCTCTTGAGTATTCTCGAGAAACCGAGGGACCATATTGCACCGATCTTCTGACTCCCAACGACATTCGTCGACTTCTTGAATTGAAATGTGTCATGGTAGACTGTACCATTAAAAGTCAAATGGTCTCTCTTAATCCAAATCAAATTCTAATCAAAGAATTAAGCCCCGACATGAAGCAATGGGAAGAACTCATTCGAGAGAATGTGTTCGGACTAGGAGGACATCGGGACCATCTTCCCGCTTGTCTTGCTCACATGTTGTATTGTGTTGTTGCTGAAGAACCATACAATCTTGCTTATTTTTTCGTCAAAAGAATCCAATGTGCTAGAGCTACTCCAACCACAAATCTTTCATATGACATGTTTCTTACTCGTCTTTATCGACACGTTATGGAAACGTATCCCCATCTTGACAATGGCATTTATGACATTGTTAATCGAGTCATGCGTCCTCTTGCCCTAAAACAAACTTGACGACCTCAAAGTGATTGTGGCAAGGCACATCATTCCATATCTTCTTCATCTTTTCATCATCAAGGCACATCATCTCATCAACACAATAATGATGATGATGTCGAAACTTCTCGTGCAAGTACTCCATCTCCTACCACCTACCGTAACTCTCTTGGTCCTCTCAACTACCAAACCTACCAAATGCCTTCCGCTTCTGAATAAACCGATGAAACTCTCTTTGAACGACAAACCACCTTGCTCAACCAAACGTAACAAATGCATAAGGAGATGCGCGGAGGGTTCAAGTCATTTAGAAAGGCACTAAAATGAGTGTTTAGCAAGAAGAAGAAGTGAAGACATATGAGTGAAGTGAGCTAGATGTCTAAATGTAGTTTAAGACAACTTTTAAGTTGATTATGTGTATGTTCTTAACAACTTGTGTGGTGATTATCCGATGTATTCGGAAAGACTTATGTGTTGGTTATCTTTAGGTACTTGTTTGTTATGCTAGTTTAAACCTTTAGTTGTTTTAGTTATGCCACTTTGGTTTCATGACTTAATATGTTTATTACATGCTATATGATTAAATGTGCTTATACAACTCAATAGGGCTTGCTGCAAATAACCACCAAAATAGAAATACTCTCACAAAATTTTTGAGAAAAATTGTTTTTCTGTGAAAAATGGAAGCCAAGAGAGGGCGACCCCCTTAATTCATTACGGGCGGCCCCCTTATCTTTAAGGGGATCGCCCCCTAATTAAGGGGACCGCCCTAGTGAATCACGGGTAAAACAGTATTTTTCCTGCTTTTTAACCCTTTTTTACCTAGTCTCAACTATCTTTGCCCAGAATGCTCGAACATAATTTGGAACAACCTAAACTAGTTCAAATTCATTCCTTTTTCAATCCATTCTCTTCCTATAAATCCCTTCTAAATGATCATCACCAACACACCATCCACCAAATCATACACTAACCACTATCAATATCCATGGCATCCACTAGAGCTTCCATTTCCAAAGCCTCCAGGAGACCAAAAATCAACATCATTCTACCAAAACAATTGTTTGTGGATTTAACCCATGATGACATAAAAACTCCATTACCCACACTTCAACTATCATCACCTAGTGCTCCTAATGCACCCTCCAAAACACCATCAACCAAAGATACTTCCTCATCCTTAATTGACTACATACCCAAATCACCAACCTCATCAACATCACTTTTACCTAATGGTTACTTAAACCCACCAACATCTCTACCTCTAAGAGTTTCTCCACCACCTCCAACTCAAGAAAATGCATTAATGGACATCACTCTTACTCTTTCACCAATTACCTCACTTGATGTCCACTTTGATACTTTATCACCTTCACCAGCTATTGTTGGTCATCCCATTCATTAGAACCTTCTTGAGGCACATAGAGATTCATGCTTGTGTTGCATTCACAATCGTACTCTCATATTTGGATTGACAGATGAACTTCAATATATGTTTTGATATATTAAACACATGCTCTTACAACCACCAACAACCATCATTCCACTACCTCTACCATCTTCACCAAACTAAACATACTCTATGTTTGTCTTCTCAAATAATTATCCATCCACCATTTTGCAAGCAAGTCCTGTGGAGCTTTACTAGTTTTAGGACTCTTTGTAGTTTAAAATTTTCATGTATGTTAACATGTTATCTATTTTCCTTATGTATGCATGAGTGTGGTTCACACACTATTTTACTTCAATGGGATAATTATTGTTGGTTCCATTACTAGTATGCCATATTTTTCCCTCATGCTACATGTTAGAAATTTTTATATTGTTCTAACTCATTTTTGTAGCCAAGAAACTATAGCTTGATTCCTTGGTGCCCTTGAACGAGGGGGGGCACACATCAAGGGGGAGCAATTATTCTGTCGATCTAACTAGCAATTCCTGACGATGTCTTTTTGATTCTACAAAAAGGGGGAGAAATGACCTGAAACTTACTAAATACTTGTTTAAAAATAATTTTACATTTAATGAGTTTAAATTTTGTAATCATCAAAAAGGGGGAGATTGTTGACAAAATATAATACCTAAAAACATTATTAATATTTTTCACATCTTTACGTTTTGATAATCCTAAAATATAAAAAGTGTTCAATGTAAAATTAAACGTAAACAAGTAATTCGTAGTAATTTTTCATTTCGATAATTATATCACTTAAAGGTATGAATAAATAAATGCTTAATGCATTTTATGATCAAAGGAAATTTTTATTCAACCTCAAACTTTTAAAATGTTGTAAACATTTTTATAAACATTACAAAACATTTTCTACAATTAAAAGAAATGTTTTATTCAAAATAATCATTTTGAAATTCAAATTTTCGGACCTAAAACGGCTAGAAAAGTTCTAGAAAATTCCATCTACAGAAAAGACAAACTGGGGAGGCCCTAGTCTAGGGCGCCCCCCTTAAATACACGGGCGGCCCCCTTAATTTTAAGGGGACCACCCACCTATTTAAGGGGGCCGCCCCTAGGTAGACGCTCCCCCAGTTTGTCCTATAAATACTAGACTTTTCCCCACTATTTTCTCACCTTTTGCACTCATTTTTTTAGTTCTAAAACAGCCTACATATCTCACTAAAATCCTTTGATTATTTAATCATAAAGCTTTATTTCCATGTAATCTAAGCTCAATTCCTCAAGTATAAGAGAAGAATACTTTCATGATCAAGTGAAGGAGTATTACACCTCAAGTGTGTATTGCAATCTTGTTGCATCCATATCACAAATTTGTAAATCAATTGTATATCTTGTATTTGTGTGTAGTAGTTAGATCTTGGTGATCTTTGTAAGTATAGTTAGATCGTGGTGATCTTACCAAGTAGTGTTAGATAGTTGTGATATAAGTAGTGTAGTGAAGTGAAGTTGTGAAGAAGTCTTGAAGTTGTGATGAAGTCTTGAAGTTGTGAAGAAGTCGTGAAGTTGTAAAGTCGTGAACAAGTCGTGAAGTTGTTTTGTGATAGATTGGTTCTAGCTAAGATTAGAACTCGACATCTAGCTTAGTGTCGGAAATTGATATAAGCAACGTTGTGTATGGTTTTCTCCGCCTAAAGGGAGCTTGTTGACATAGTGAAGAAAACTATTGAGTTTGGTGCTCGAGGAGTGGAGTAGGGCGAAGAGGTGCTTCGTTACCGAACCACTATAAATCCTCGCGTTATGGTTTGATTGTTCTTACTCTTATCTCTTGTCTTACACTACTTTCTCATATTATTCTATTGATTGTTTAGATAAGTATATTGATCATATTGTGCAAGTGTTGAAATCACATAAAGTCGAATCTAAATTTTACAAACAAAAATAAACCTAAAATTAAAAAGCGGCAAACTATTTAACCCTCCCTTCTAGTTTTCCATAGTTGACACACATAAACCTCCTCTTTAATAGTGCCATATAAGAAGGCACTCTTTACATCCATCTGGTACACAATACACCCCATAAATGATGCATAGGCCAAAAATAACATGATTGCTACTATCCTAGCAACAGGAGCAAAAACCTCATCATAATCAATTCTTTCTTCTTGGGTATAACCTTGTGCAACCAGTCTTGCCTTGTTTCTCACTACAATGCCTCTCTTATCCTTTTTTTTCTAAAGACCCATTTTGTTCCAATGGTCATCTTACCATTAGGTAGATTAACCAGTGTCCAAACCTTTTGAAGTTTAAATTGTAGAAGCTCTTCTTGCATTGCTTCTATCCAGCTTGGATCTTCCAGAGCTTGAATCTCTTTTTTGGGTTCCATTTGAGAGAGAAAACAGAAAAATAAGCAGTTTTGATAATCTTTGTTATTTGTTCTCCTTTGCTTATTAATGTAACATACCATAGCATGTTCATCAGAAATCTTGGTCATTCTCCTTGTTTGAATAGCTGAATTAAAGTATCCAATGATCTGGTCTTTAGGATGATCCTTGTCAATTCTGGTTGTGGGAATATAACTGACATTCATGGTTGTTTCCAAGTTGTTTAGATCAGCCTCTGCACCTACATCTTCATCATCATAAGCATTACTAAAAATTCCAGTATCATCTATTGGAGTCACATTTGAAACAGGTGGAAGTGTAAATGCATTTTTGAAAGGAGAAAATATTTCAAATAGATGTTCCTTAAATGCATTAGAAGCTTCAGCAGCATTAACAGGTGATGATGGATCATCATTAGTAAAAGATGGTCTAGCAGCACTAACAGGTGTACTAACAGTATTAATACTATTAGTGCTGTTAGGATGTACAATCTATTTTTCTTGTTGAAGTATCCTTTCAAACTCACTTCTTGTGGCTTGATCATCCTTCTTATCTTTATCTGAAGCTCCACTTTCATCCATTTCAGTAGTCTTCTCTTCAGCATCTTCGTCACTGACCGTAGGATCTTAAGAGATTAATGGATCAGTTGTGCACATAGGTATTATGATGTATTCTTGTTCAGGTTCTGTCTTCTTCTCAGCATGACCTGTAACAATGTTATCTCTAGTTCCTACAATACCATTAGTTTGATTTCCTGCAACAACTGGCACATAGTTCATAGATATTGTCAAAGAATCAACATAAAAAAGCCAGTCTGGTCCATTTCCTATCACATTAGGTGTATTTTCAAGAAATCTAATGTTTAAGGTCTTTTCAACTATCCTGGTCCTCTTGTTAAATACTCTCATGGCCTTGCTAACTACAGAGTACCTAATAAAAAATCCTTCATCAGCTTTTCTATCAAACTTTCCTAGATGATCCCTGGTATTTAAGATGGTAATAGGACACCCAAAAGGTTTCATGAAGTTTATCAATGGGGTTCTCTCACGAATAAGTTCATAAGGTGTCTTGTTATGAGGCTTAATGACTAAGACCCTATTTAGCACATAGCAATCAATATTAACTGCTTCAGCCCAAAAGGTAGTTGGCAACTTAGAGTCAACTAACATAGTTCTTGCAGCCTCTATCAGTGTTGTATTCCTCCTCTTAGCAACACCATTCTACTGAGGAGTCATAACAACATTAAATTCCCTCTTAATCCATTTCATTTCACAGAACTGATTCATTACATAATTTTTGAACTCAGTTCCATTGTCACATCTGATAACTTTTACTTTATGGTCTAGTTGATTTTCTATTTCTATTATGAAGGTCTTTAATATCCCACTAGTCTCATCCTTAGTGGCCAAAAACAATACCCAATAAAATCTACTAAAGTCATCAGTAACAACTAGGCAATAAGACTTTTTCATTAAACTCTAAACTTTGTAGGACCAAATAGGTCCATATGAAGCATATGTAAGGGTTTGCTGATTAAGTTTACAAGTTTGGCCTTACAGGTGGCTTTGTTTTGCTTTCCTTTCTGACAAGCAACACAAGAATGGTCATTTTCAAAAATCTTTGAAGGCAAACCTCTAACAAGGTTTCCCCTTACAAGTTTATTCATGTTTTTAAAGTTTATGTGACCAAGCCTCCTATGCCATAAATTGGATTCATCAATTGTGGCCTTAGCAAAGAGGCAAGTTAAACCTTTAGTGGGAACAACACTCTTTAGGTTAACACTGTAAATATTATCCTTTCTTGGAACTCTCAGCAAGACTTGACTTTTATCAAGTAGCTTAAAGTTAGAAGATAAGACAAGACATTCCGTGTTAGTAAAAAGAAGATTATTCTTTATGTCACAAATTTGTGACACACTAAACAAGTTATACTTAAGATCCTTACAAAAGTAAACATTATCAAAATCTAAGGTTCCTGTTTTGATTTTACCTTTTCCAGAAATTCTACCTTTACCATCTCCAAAGGAAACAAAACCACCATCATAATCTTCATATTCAGTAAGATAGCATTTTTCATGTGCCTTGAGCAACCACTGTCAATAACTCCTTTCTCCCTGTACTCATTTTGATGTGGGTTGCCCTACACATTAAATAAGAGAATTAGACTCTTTTGGGGATCCAAGCCATTATAGACTTGGATCTGCCTCGTGCATCAATGTAAGAATATTTATTGAAAGTATTTGATGCACTGCTATATTTGGCTTTCCAAACCCAGCATGCTGAGGCCTTAACAGCTTTAACACCTTTTCCCTTATTTTTACTTACTACTGCTCTATCCTTAGCAGTAGTATCTTTTACCCTGACAGTATTAACCTTTTTATTGAAAATACTGTTCTTGTTTGCTGAATACTTGTTAAATGGCCTTATGACTTGTGAATGTCCCTTTTTGTAAGCATTTGATATTGGTCTAGGATGATTCACAGTTGGTTTTGAGCCAGCAGTATTAAATGGTCAGACAACAGTATTAACACTTACCCCAGCAGTATTAATTTTGCCAGACCCGGTTAGTACTGCTTGCGGAACAAATTTTCTATTGGGATGAGGGTGAGTCATTTTATTAGCAAAGTTCTTGTGATTCACCCTACTTAAGTTGTTCCACATCAGTCTTATAACCTTTTTATCACACACATAATGAAGATGCTCAAAGCTACCATAAACAAAACAAGCTTTATTAATCATTTTAAAGTTACTTCCTAGTCTTTGGGATATTAGATTGTTCCAGTTTCTTTGGTTCCCTCTAGGATAGTGTTTGTTTTGTTTAGTTGTTTCTACCTTCTTTACCATTTCCCTAGCTGACTTAACAAGTTTTATCTTTTTAGTGCTAGAACTAACAGTTTTATCCTTAGGTATAATTTCTACCTCACTTTCATCATTAGAATTCTAATCCTTAATGACTGGAGGTCTAAAGCTGTTTATTCTAATAGTTTTAGGTTCTACTGCATCACCATTACTTTTTACATTAGCAGACTCATGATTTGACTCAACCGCCTTAACATTACTAGGTGTAACAACAGTAGTAACATCTAAATTCTCACTTTTAACAATTTCATCCATAAACGTTAGATCAGGTTTGTGAGGCATGAAATTCCCTGAAAAAGGTGGGGGAACTGCATGATATCCCTTATCAGATTTGGACTTATTATTCTCTTTATTTTCTAACATCTCAGATGAATTCACAAAGTTTTTACTGCAGGAGAAGCTGCAGTAGAAAAAGATGCATTATATTCTAGTCTAGTTTTAAACTTGTCAATGACTTGACTTTCCAGTAAATTCAAAGATTTAGATGAATTTTGAAACTTCTCTAATGTTAGTTTTAACTCATCTCTCTCTTTTCTGCTTTTTCCAATTTCTTTTTGTTTTCAACTAAAGCAGTGTCTCTTAGTTTGACTTTAAGTTTTAAAACATTAATGCTTTCTTCAAACACAGCCTCATTTTTCTTATAGTGAGCTAGCTTAGCTTCTACTAATTCTAAACCTGCTTTATAAGATACTAAATTAGATTGAGACTTTCTGTAATCAAAAGATGAACTATCATATTGTTCTTTGAGAGTAGCATAAGCTGTTACACATGACTTAGAACAAGAATCTACCTCAGAATCTGAACTGGGGGAACTTCCTGAAGATGTATGTGCCATCAATGTAAAGTTTGTAGGATGCTCTTCCTCAGCTTGGTAGCTCCAATCTTATTCTCCAATTCCATCTTGAGCAACCAAGGCATTTTCAGTGGGAGTTTCTACTGTCACAGTTCTTCTATTAATCTTTCTTCCTCTATTTTCCTGATTTCTAGGAGCTCTACATTCTCTTGTAAAGTTACCATATTTATGACAATTGTAGCACTCTACTTTAGACCTGTCAAATCCAACTCTTTAACCATTTACATCCAGCTTTCTGCCTGTCCTCTTGATGAATCTCCTAGCTCTAATTGTCAGCATCGCCATCTCCCATTGTAAATCCATTTCTTCAAGATCATCAGGATCAATTTGTTCTAAATCCTCTTGTGCAAGTTGAGGAGAATTGGGCTGACTAGCTAGGAAAGCATAGATCACAACATCACTAAGGTTATCTCCAGATGCAGGATTACTTTGAGTATGAGCATCACTAACTCTATAAGCAGTGTTATATGTTTCATTTGTGCTGTTAGTGCTGTTGGAGGACACAAAAGCCACATTTTGTGGATTTTGACTTGTACTTGATGATCTTGAGATTTCAGGTTCATATATCTTCAAGTTGTTGTATAAGTCATCCAAACTGATGGTCTCTATTTCCTGTTTGTTCCTCCAGATCAAAGCATGAGTCTTCCATTCAGATGGAAGACTTCTTAACAGTTTTAAGTTCATGTTCTCTTGTGTAATAACTTTGCCTTGAATCTTTAACTGACTAATAAGTTTTTGCAACCTATAAAAAGTTTGATCCATTGTCTCTGAACTTAATCCTGCAAAGTTCTCATATTGTTGCTTGAGAAGAGTTCTCTGAACTTTCTTGGATTCCTTGTTTCCTCCATACCTCTTCTCAATGGCTTCCATGAGCCAATTTTGCATTCTTTATATGAATGGAACTCTCAGTTGATCCTTATTTGGAGTGCCATCATCAGAGTTCCTATTGCTTTCATCTCTTCTCATGTCTTGCTTTTTTTCTGCAAGTAAGTAGGTTCATTATTCCTGCCTCATTTCTCAACAGTTATCTTCAAGTACTTTGTTACCATTTTTTACTTACTTCCCAGAGACGTAATCAAAGTCATGAAAAGATATTGTGTTCTATTCATCTCATAACTAGAGATCATAATCCCCGTGGGTTTGAGGATAGGGCCGTTTTGTAGTCAGAGTGTTGTAGATAAGTAGTTCCTGCCTCCATGTTATCACTGAGAATTAGATCTTGTATGTGTTGTTGGTTTCTTTTTATTTAAAGCTTCACAACAAGCTCTGATACCACTTGTTGATCCCAATTAATAGATCTTTAACTCCTTAGCTTGATGTAAGGTTTAGTATCCTGGATAAATCCGAAGGCCATAAATTGAACTTGAGTGTATGATATAAAATTATGTAGATCTAGTTTATACCAATAAGATGAGTAACAGTTAATGATTGTTTACACACACAGGAAATATAACCAAAACAATAAGTTCCAATATATTAATACGAACACTCTTTGACAGTGTTAAGGTTTACAACCTTGAAGCTATGAAAAACTATGAAAGACTGATATATCTTGATCTATGCCTTAGGGTTCCTTTTATACACCAAACCCTAATGGGCTTACAAAACGCGTATAATGATAATGCATATTTATTCCTAATTTAACTCGTGCATATCATAATAGCAGTACTAACTATACAAGACTAACAGCACTAAGTATTAACTAACAGTACTAACTATACTGACAGTACTAACAATGTACTGGTAGCACTAACTATTATAGCTAGCAGTACTAATAACTTAGACTATTTTCTTTAAACTTCAACAGCGGCACAATCTTGAATCAGCAGTATTAACTTTCAAAACTAACAGTAGTAACTTCAGAAGCCTTCAATTCCCAACACCTACAATCATTCCTAACATCATCAACATCATTAATTATAAGTCATTTCAACTAATTTCTTTCAATTTGAGTCTAGGGTTCATGATGAACACAAAAATTAAAATTGGGGATTTTTTATTTTTCTTTTAATTTTGTACAATTACGACTACCAGGTTACAATGTATAACTAATATGCTTCCCGTAGACATAGGATTGGCATACATTAGTGATTTTGTCGAAAAATTGATTTCGAACCAAAACCCTAATTTTATTTTCAAATCATACACGTTAGGAACCAAATAAAATTATTGTTATGCATTGTTAATACAACCCAAAAACGTTTTTAAACACATGCATAATGATCTTGTTGATAAAATATAATACCTAAAAACATTATTAATATCTTTCACATCTTTACTTTTTGATAATCACAAAATATAAAAACGTTCAACATAAAATAAAACATAAACAAGTAATTAGGAGTATATTCTCATTTCAACATTTACATCACTTAAAGGTATGAATAAATAAATGCTTAATGCATTTTATGATAAAAGGAAATCTTTATTTAACCTCAAACTTTTATAAAATATTGTAAACATTTTTATAAACATTTTTATAAACATCACAAAATATTCTTTATATTTAAAAGAAATGTTTTATTCAAAATAATCATTTTGAATTTCAAAATTTCAAACCTAAAAAGGCTAGAAAAAGTTAGTTAACACCTACCTCGAATAGGACAAGAAAAAGTGAGCGTCTGAAAATGGGGGCCACTCTTAAATACTGTGGGACGGCCCCCTTTTCGGCCCCCTTAATTATAAGGGGGCCGACACCCTATTTAAGGGGACCGGCCATAGACCCCGCTCCTCTAGCTTGTCCTATAAATACTGGACTATTCCCCAACATTTTTCTTACCTTTTGCACTCATTCTTTCTGTTCTAAAACAGCCCACACATCTCTCTAAATCCTTTGATCATTTAATCATAAAGCTTTGTTTCCAAGTGATCCAAGCTTAATTCCTCAAGTGCAAGAGAAGAATACTTCCATCATTAATTGAAGAAGTATTACAACCCAAGTATACATTGCAATCTTATTGCATTCACACCATATCTTGTAAATCATTTGTAAATCTTGTAAAGTTGTGTAGTTATTAGGTTTTGGTGATTGTTGTAAGTATAGTTGGATCTTGGTGATCCTTTCTAGTAGTGTTAGTTAGTTGTGACATAAATAGTGTGGTGAGGACAAGTAGTGAAGGTGTGAAGAAGTTGTGTAGTTATGTTCAAGGTGTGAAGCTAAGTTGTGTAGTGAAGTTGTGAAGTAGTCGTGAAATTGTGAAGTCGTGAACAAATTGTGAAGTTGTGTTGTGATAGATTGGTTCTAGCTTAAGGATTTAGAAACTCGACATCTAGCTTAGAGTCGGAAATAGATTATAAGCAAACGTTTTGTACGGTTTTCTCCGCCATAAAGGAGCTTGTTGACATAGTGAAGAAAACTCTCGAGTTAGGTGCTCGGGGAGATTAGAAGTAGCAGAAGAGAGAGCTTAGTGACCTAACCACTATAAATCCTTGTGTTGTGGTTTGATCTTTCCAAGTCTTATCTTTTATTTGCTTCTACTTATTTACATTGTTCATATTGTGCAAGTTTTGAATTCACAAAAAGTCGAATCTAAGTTTTATAAACAAACATAACTATTAAATCAAAAAGTGGTAAACTATTCAACCCCCCCCCTTTAGTTTTCCACAATTGATATCAAGAGCCACGCTAAACAAGATTTTTAAAATAAATTGTATTTTAAAACTTGAATAGATCTATGGAATCGGAAAAATATTTAGAAGGGCAATCTATGCAAAGACCAGCACTATTTGAAAGTGATGGATTTATTTATTGGAAAAATAGATTCGAAACTTATGTGAAGTCAAAAGATCTAGATCTTTGGCATGTTATTACCGATGGTGATTTTCCTCCTATTCAATTTAATCCCGAAACTAAAAAGGATGAAATTGTATCTTTTCATAAACAAGATGATGATCTTAAAAAGAAACTTGCAACAAATAATGAAGCTAAAATGGTAATTTATAATGATTTACCACGTAAAGAATACGAAAGAATTTTTATGTGTCAAACCGCAAAATAAATTTGGGATACTTTACTAATCACTCATCAAGGTAATAATCAAGTCAAAGCTAACAAAATAGATCTTCTTGTTCAACAATATGAACAATTTATGATTTCAGAAGAGGAGTCAATAGATAATGCCTTTGCTAAGTTTAACACTATTATTACTAGTCTAAAAGCACTTGATGAAAGTTTCTCTAGCAAGAATTGTGTTAGGAAACTTCTTAGGGCACTACATCTAAAATGGCGCGCGAAAGTCATGACGATTGAAGAATCAAAGAATCTAACAACCTTACCTCTTGACGAACTAATTGGAAACTTGAAAGTTTGATAATGAATAATTAAGAAAGATGTAAGAAACGGTTAAGGCAGAAAGAAAAAGTAGATCACTTGATTAAAAGTGAGAAAAAGGAAGTAAGTGATGAAGGAAAGCTCATGTTCCGATACAGTGAAGACGAAGAGTTTGCTTATGCCGTAAAGGAATTCAAGAAATTCTTTAAGAGACGAGGAAGATTTATAAGATAACCACGAGGCGATAGAAAAACATTCCAAAGAAGTAGAAATGATAGTTATGGTAAAAGTGAAAAAAAATGTTTTAGATGTGGTGATCCAAATCACCTCATTAGAGAATGTTCAAAGCCGCTAAAGAACAACGATCAAAGAGCATTTATTGGAGGAACATGGAGCGACAATGGAGAAGATGGAGTGGAAAAGACTAAAGATGAAACTTGTCTTGTAGCTTAAGCGCCCGATGAAATATGCTTAGGAATACACTTGGAACCCGGTGAGTGGATTAAAGATAGTGGATGCTCAAAACACATGACCGATAATCGAAAGTTATTTTCTTCATACAAAGCGTACAACGGAGGAAACATAATTTTTGGAAGCAACTTGTGCGGTAAAATCATAGGCAAAGGTACGATTTCTCAAGACTCCCTAATAATTGAAAATGTTAAGCACGTAGATAACTTAACATATAACTTGCTTAGTGTAGGTCAAATATGTGATAATAAATACAAAGTAATATTTACCGAACACGATAGCAAAATAATCAAAGATGAAAAGGTTATAGGTAAAGGAATTAGGAAAGGAGGAATATATGTAATGAAACTAGAAAATAAACCGGAAGACAAAATATGCCTTGCAACATTAGACGAAAACTCCACACTATGGCATAGGAGATTAGGTTACGCTAATATGCAACTAATTCAATCATTAGCATCCAAAGAATTAGTTAGAAATCTACCTAAACTTAAATACGACCGACATATATGAGATAGATTTCATTGGAATGGCTGATGCAAAAGGATCTGGGAACACATCAGAACTAGGTTTGGTGCGTAATGCAAAATTCAAAGGTAAAATGCAGAAGAGGGCTTGATTTCAAAACAACAGTTTTAAAGCATTTTAGAATATCAATTCGGAAGGACTAGAAACGGGATTTCATGATTAGGTTTCAACAGTTACTTTCTCAATTGGAAGCTCATGGTGCTGAAGTATCAACAGAAGATGCAAATCATAAGTTTCTTAGATCTTTGCCTTCAGCATGGTCCAATCTGGCAATGACAATGAGAACTAATCCAGAGATTGACAATTTTATCTCTTTGATGATTTGTACATATAACCTTTAGAGTTGTGTTTGAGCAGAAATTTAAGGTGCTCCAAAAACAATCTTCAAAGTGCTCAAAATGTTGCTTTTGTCACAAAGCAAACGTAGCCACTAATAGGTTAAGTCTGGTTTTTTGTGTGCATACAGTCTTGCACACCTTCAACTTTTCAACTAATATTCCTAAAAAAAAGAGTTCTTGCTGGTTTTTGCTGATGAATCATCTATTCCTCTTTGTCCAAACAAAAGAGGATTTGGACTTACTACATGAAGATTAGGAACAGATTGATGATCTGTAGATATTGAAGATGATGGACCCCTAAAAATTTTTGCCAAAATTGGCAAATAGCAATGGTTTTGCTATTCGAAATGAAGAAGTTCTATAAGAATTAGGAAGGAAGAGTTTCGCCTCGTGGATGAAAACAAAACGGCCTGTTTGGCTTTGCCAAAAAGAAGCTTGCAGTGCTTCAATTGTCAAGCTACACTGGTCACTTTGCTAGGGACTGTACAACCAAGGGGGTACCATGCAGGAAGAGAAGAGAGATTCTCTTTATCAACATCAAGAAGGTGGGAAGCAAGAGAAGAATCAGATGGGTTTGCTGACAATAGATGATGGGATTGTCAATTAGGGAGAACATACTGAAGCTAAAGAAACAAATCATGCACTTATGGCTATAAGCTCAAGCAATGAGGTAACTTTGTGTTCTAAAACTTGCATTGAATCATACAATGCTTTAAAACACTAATGTGATGAACAAATGAATCAGGTCGGTGAATCAAAAAAGCCTAAATACTTGATCTAGTCAAGCTGTTAGAAACTAGAAGCTCAACTTGTTACTTTCAAAAACAGCAAACTTCTCTTTAAATGAAAAGCTTACATTTCTGGCTAATGATAATATATGAAAAGATAGAAAAGCTTAAAAGAATAGGAGGGAAATAGAATGAAAGCTGTCAAAGAAAAAGAAACATTGTTGCCAAATAGTCAGATTCATGGAAAGATTCTTCCAAGAATCTTTGGAGATTAATTGATTCTGGCATGAGTTCAAACAAGTAAAGTTGCTTTAGGTTTTGAATTCAATCAAAACAATGAGGTTCTAAGTTTTTTTTTTTTTTTGAGGAACGAAATGAACTTTTCTGTTTTTCAATGTTCAACAGTGGAGGGATTCAATGGGAAAGCTTTGTACAGGAGATTTACAAAGACCAATGATTTTTAAAGGTGTTCCACATCCCTTAGTGGAGATTATACTCTAAAACCACAAGAGGAAATTGATGTGATTTTTTGTATGTTTTTGAGTAAAAAGGGTCCTCAAAAAACTGAAATTAGTGTGTCAGATAACAAAATTCTTTGGCATTCTATGTCAATCCAAATGACAAATGAGGATCTTGTGGAATACTCTGAACACTCTTTTGAGAATGAATCAGAAAGTTTAAGTGGAACCAAATGAGATGTCTAAGTCAATGGTTGGAAGTAAACTAATGAAAAAGGATGTGTCTGCTCCAAAAATCAAAAGAAGTTTGAACCTCGTTGGTTGTCTTACACATAAAAACTCCTAGCAAACCACTCAAGGTAAAGAAACACATAAAAGTTACTAGGGAAGAACTGGATTGGAATGATATGATGGAAAGACGACTTGGGGAAGGTTACTCTTTTTCCAAAGAAGAAATGGTTTTGTTTGTGGTTAGTCTAAATCATTTGAATTACAGATTGTGCCTATTACGAAAAGAAAAATTGGTAAGGGAAGCTGAGGTTAAGGGGTTATTAATACTGGTAATAGTGTGGGAAAAAAACAGAGTATGGACAAATGCAACAGGGCATTAATAATGCTAATCCAATTTGTTTCCTAGATCAGTTCAACTTAATTGTGGTAGGCCAAGGTTTTAATTCTGTTAGGTAATATTAATACCTGGCAGGAAAAAAGTAATTACTAGTAGGCCTAACGTTATGTGTTAGTTCCTAAAGTTATACTGTTAGATCTAAACAACCAGTAACTCACAAAACCTCAAACAGTATAAGTCCTAAAAGACCACAGATGAATCAAATTAATCAAAGAAGGGATTTTTCAAAATTATATTCATCTGTAAGAAGACCCTTTGAAAAATCTACAGCACAAATGACTTATTCTCATGCTGTAATAGGAAGATGGGGATCTGCTGTTAAGACCTCAACAAGTTATTCATTGGGGAAATCTAGACCAACTTAATTATTAATCGTGGACCTACTTTTATTTTAGAATGTGAATGCAAATGAAATGGTCACAAGGCAGACCCAAGCCTGCAAAGGCCTGAGTCCCTAAGAGAAACTAATTTCTCTTTTTCATGTGCAGGAACATCCACTGAAGAACATGGTAGATAGAGGTATATTTGATAGTGGATGCTCATGGCACATGACAGGTAACAAGGATCAACTAAGGGGATTTTGAAGGAAGTAATGGGGGATCTGTTAACCCTTTGGATGTAGCAAAGCGCTTACATATCTGTAAAGGAAAGATAAGAATATGGTTAATTTAGATTTTGATTAGTGTGTTTTTGTTAAAAGAATTAGGGCATTTTAACCTTTTCTCAATATCACAAATTTGTGATAAGCAGCACAAGGTTCTTTTTACTGAAACTGAATGTCTTGTTGTGTCTTCTGACTTTAAGATGCCTGATGAAAATCAGATACTTTTAAAGGTCCCTAGACACCACAACATGTACAGTTTTGACATGAAGACACCTTCTCCTGCAAAAGGTTTTGCCTGTTTGATTGCAAAAGCCACATCTGATGAATCTAAATTATGGCATAGAAGGTTAGGTCATATAAATTTTAAAAATCTAAACAAACTTGTGAAGGGAAACCTTGTCAGAGGTCTACCTTCCAAGGTTTTCAAAAATGACCACACATGTGTTGCCTGCCATAAAGGCAAACAACACAGGGCCTCTTGCAAGGCCAAGTTAGAAAGATTGATCACTGTGCCACTACACACCTTGCATATGGATCTTTTTGGTCCTACTTCTGTGAAAAGCATTAATCATGCAAGTTATTGCTTGTAAAACACTGATGATTGTACAAGATTTAGTTGGGTATTCTTTTTGGCTTCTAAGGATGAAACTAGTGGCATTCTTCAGACCTTTATTAGGCAGATTGAAAACCAGCTTAGTCATAGGGTTAACGTTTTAAAAATCATTAGATTAGATAAAGGCACTGGAATTTAGAATACAGATATGCTTAAAATTTTTGTGGCAACAAGGGGAATAAACCAAGAGTATAGTATGCTCAACTCCACAACAAAATTCGAGTGCTGAAAGAAATGAAACAAAACCCTAATTGAAGGCTGCTAAGAACTATGCGTAACAGATTCTCTCGTCCAACACTTTTGGGCAGATACAGTTAGTAACTGCTTAGTGTTATATTTTTAATAGGGTAAGAGTGACTAAACCTCAAAACAAAACTCCTTTGAGATTTTGTTTGGAACAAACCAATTATTAGCTTACATAAGACCTTTTGGGGTGTCATGTTACAATCTAGATTATCTTAGGTGTGCTTGGCAAGTTTGATGGAAAATTCTGATGAGGGGGTGGATTTTTAGTGGTACTCACTATATAGCAAAAGCCTATAGGGTTTATATTAGTAACCAAAAGAGTAGAAGTAAATCTGCCTGTTAATTTTCTTGAAGATAAACCCAATGTTCAAAGGGGAAGTAGGATATAGATGGATGTTTGATATTGATTATCTTACTGATTCTATGAATTATATTCCTGTATCTTTGGAGAATCAAGCTAACCCACATGCAGGTAATTCAGAAGTAACTAACAGTGCAGGTACTCCAACATCTATTGCTTCTGAGGAAAAAGATGAGGAAGCAGAGCTTATTATTGTGCCTTCAGCTGTTAAAGATTCCTGAAGGAAAAACGATGATCCAAGGACATCTTCCACAATTCAAAGACAAGAGAGACCTTGACAGAACCTCAGATAAGAGAAGAAGGATTCCTCTACTGACTCTTTAGAAGACAATCCTAAGATTCAAGCTTTTAGAAGAGAGTTGGAAGAAATTGCCCTAAAGCATTTAGGGACAGTCGTGAAACAACTTACCAGTACTCTGTAGTTATGTGGTAGTCAACACGTTAATGCTGTAGGCTTGATCATGATGATTCACTTATGCCAGAGCTCGAAAATCTTTCACAAGCCTAAGACAGGGGATTTTTTGATGAGGCTTCTTATGATGAGGAGGGTGTGATAATGACTTCAACAGTCTTCCTACATGAAATTTGAAGTCAGTCCTACTCTACATTAGGATTCATAGTTATTCACTAAAAATTCAAATTCTTGATGTGATTCCTAAGTCAGCTGTGCCAACTAGGAGCCAAGTGCAGAACAAAAAATAGGAGCTCATGCTCTTCACGTCATATTCAAAAGCAGCAAAGAAGAAACAATACAAAGATCAACGCATTGTTTGTTTGCCTGCTTTCATTCAGGGGAACTACGAAGATTGCTGAGCTCTGACAAGATGACTGTTGGGTTCAAGTTCATGCAAGAAGGAAAAAAAACTGTTACAGTTCAAGCCTACCAACAAGTATGGATTCTTGTAGCTCTACCTCATGGAATGAAGGTGATTGGCACCAAGTGGGGTCTACAGAAATAAGAAGATGAAAGAGGTGAGGTTGTGAGGAATAAATATAAAGCAAGATTTGGTGGCCAAGGGTAGTTAGTTTTTTATTTATTCTGTCTATACAATTTCTTGCAGCATTTGTTTCTTTGTTTTAAACTACTCTCTGCAGAGGGCATAACATGGATGGCCGATGAAGGCAGGAGAAATAAGGTTTTTAGCTTTATTAAATTCTTAGTACATTACTTAAATTTGGTTGGAAAAAGACTAAATTCGGGTTGGACTCTTATAATTAATTTGGTTGACCAAAATTAAGTTGGTAGTGTAATTGTTAATACTGGTAGGTTATTGTTAAAGCTGGTTGCGGGAAGGAAATATTGACTTTCTTCTGTTTTATCACTGTTTAAATGTTACCGTTAGAGATTTTTAGGGCGCAATAGTCGTACAACAGACAAGCTATATATAGATAATGTTTGATTTCTCTTTCATACTTTTCTTTTTATTGCTATCTCCTTTTTGCAAAGTAAAAATTTCCTTTATAACGAAAATAGTCAAGAGTTCTGTTACCAGCATCTACAATTTCAATCGCATCAAAACCCAAGTACATTGATACGATTGTCCAATGGCTCAATTAAAATATTGTGACAAACACAATCAAGTGGGGTTTTTGCGCAAGCCTAACGAAAGTGCAGGGTTTAAGTGAGATAGTGCGATTTTTCTTTCGAGGTTCCAACTTAGGTAGCCTTAACTTCTAACCACTATCTATGATTCTTTTTCTTGTAAATAGTTTGGCAGATTGCAACTGCAATACTAACGCTGTGAATGGGGACTATAGAAATAAAGGCAACCATTGATACTATAAGGTACACAATCTCTCTGAGGCGTCAATTAGGGATTCACTTCAATTAGAAGACGCCATCATAGGAATTATTATGTTGCCAAATGATTGAAATTTTTTGACTGGGAATGGAGAGCCAAAATAGGGTATCCTACTATGGTACCTTTACTTTTTGGAAAAGTTTTTCACACCCCAAATGGAGATATTTAGACCCTATCTTTTGCACTGTTATAAGCTTCTAAAAGTGTGTGGATTAGGATCAATTCGGTAGCCCCCCCAATATTGCTACTGCTTTGATTGTCTATCCATCGGTAGAGTTTATAATTTTTCAAAAATCATTTTTGATGGTTATGGTGGCAAATTTGAAAAGCAAGACAAAGTTTCTTGATGGATCCTCCGATTTCTGCAAAATGATCTTAAATATTCAAACGGAAGACAAAAAAACCAAAAAACTTTATCTAGCTGTTGAGCCTGATCTCAAAAAAGATCTTTGGGAGTATGAAAAGGGGTTTTCGAGGGGTACCAAGACCTTTATTGCCTGCTATGTTACGTGTTGCTTCTACTAACCCAAATGCGGCACAAGAAACATGCTCTGTGGCTCAATCCAACCACATCATCAACACTCACAGTACAATTTCATACCACCTACACCTTACACCACCACCTTTTATACACCTTACACATACATCACACCTCACCCTACACCAACACCAATACCTGACACTGAACCTACACCATTTGAGCACATCTATGAGGAGCCATCTCCTGTCCACCAACACTTTTCACCCCCACAAGAACAGGCTTCAAGACAAATGTCTATGGATGATTTACTTCAAGCAATTCCTAAGTGGATATCAAGAAATGGTCAGCTGGAAACGGGATCTCAAAAAACCAAGCTGAAGAAATGCTATTGTGAAGTTAGTCAAGAAAGTGAAGAAGTTGAAAGGGTTTTGAAAAAGGAGAAATATGGTTTTGTCAGATTCAGAAGAAGAAGAACCTGAGGCTCAAGGGAGGAAAAGTCAAGATGATCCTCTAGCTTCTTCAGAACAAGGATTGGTTACTCCTTCTACAACAAAAGTAAAAGCTTCAGGGGAGGAACAAGTGGAAGACATAAGTCCAAACACTCTTGAAGCAGCCAAAACTCTCTCCAAGGTTGCCTCTTTAAAGCCAAGGTCTATTGACAAGGGAAGGAGATACAAGAGAAGAAAAGAGGCTAAGGGAAAGAAGGTAGTCTCAAGCTTGGATTTTCAAGAAGAAGTTGATACTGGTGCTGAACAAGTTAATACTGCTGAAGGAGTTAGTACTGGTAGTACTAAACTTAGTACTGGCAGTGAACAAGTTAGTACTGTTGGTGATAAAAAGTCTACTTCTTCTCCTGATAAAGGCCAAAGAGCAGGAAAAGCTCCTATGATCATTGAAGAAACTCCTAAGAAGTCTAAGGAACAAGTTTTACAAGAGGAAGCTAGCCTTTGCTAAAGCAATTAGGTTGGATACTTTGCAAAAAAGAAGAGTGTGGCCTTAAACAAGTACACTTGGGATTCTCTCCTAGCAAATGGATTGCGGGAAGAAGAAGAATTGAATGAGCAACAGAAGAAAAGAACTAAGATCATTCAGTTGAACTCGCATTACACAAATGAAGACTGGATTTAAATTAGAGCAAAGATTGGAAGCTATGCAGACGTTGTAATAAAAAGATGCTAGGAGTGAAATTACAAGGAGGAAGAGTTTGCAAAGAAAAAGGTTGATTTGTCAATCAAAAGGAAAGAAATATTTTGCAAAAGAAAGAGCTAGAGCTTCTTAAAAGGAACAAGCCCATGACCCAATCCAGCTGGAGACTTATATGATGAATTACTTGAAAAATCAAGGGAATTGAGTTATCTCAGCTAAAGAATTTGAGTTTAGATGAAGTCAGAAGGAATTTGTAAGCTTGTGTGAAATAGGTTGAGTACCTTTGCCACCAATAAATTTTGAAAAACGCACTAAAAGCTCGTTTTGAAAAGCTTTGGTGACGAGCCCTTCAGACAAGATCCAAAAAAAGACTGAAAGATGATGAAGATGTTGAAGCAAAGGATGATGAGCCAACCAAGAAGTCTGGAAAAAGAAGAAAACAGATGGCAAGGAAAGGGATAGAATACAAGTGTTGATAAGGATGACTTGAGGTTCAGATGAAGTTAGTGAACAGATGATTTTTCATAAGGTAACTAAAACTCTAATTAATCCTGTTCTTGTAGCTATGAAAACACCTAGTATAGCCACATATAAGATCATCAAGCAAGGAGAAAAGGGAGCATACCAAATAGTTAGGGAAGATGGAACTGATGTAGTGTACATTAATTTTGGTGCTATGTTGAAGGTTATCTAGAGATGATCTTACTGAGTTATATAGGAAGTGATGAATAGATATGGGATGGATGGACCAGAGGATGAGCTAGAGAAGGTATTTTGGAAGTATTTAAAGAATATGTTTGAAGAACCTCTTAGTACAGATCCTATATGGAGTGAATTAGGACAGCAAAGGATCATAAGTTGGAGATATTATGATTATGTTAGAGTTACATTGTTTGAAACAGAGAAGTCAATGGATATACTAATATATATATATGTTAATATGAAAGAACATATCCATTATTGCATGAGCTGTCTGTGCAAAGCCATGCTAGATAAGAAACTACAAGGAGGAAAGCCAGATGAAAATTGCTACAAAATGTTAAAAATGATAGAAAAGCAAGCTGGTCTTAGGAAGTAGTGCCGTCATGAAAAGTTAAAGTCTGGACAGAGATGAGAAGGATAAACTAGGTGGAGGTGCTATGGCACTAAACACAACAAATGGTTATCAGTTTCACCATGTTATCAACATAGAATGGCTATAGTCCAGGAGCAAACAACTCTTGGTAAAGATTCTCAAAAATCGTTCTATGGTTGACAACTTAGCAAATAAGTTGTATGGTTTTTCAACTCACGCATATTTGTTTTAAGTGAAGAGTTGTGCTAGCCACACGTATTATGGCTTGTGGTAACGGTTGTGGAAAAAAAACCATAACTAGTTCATAAGATTATGGCTTATGGTTTTTAAAGACAAATTGCAAAATCCTATTAGATGGTTTGACACTTTACCAAAAAGTGTTAATGGTATATCAAACTCACCCAAGTTTCATGTACAAAAGAAGTTGACATGGTTATCAATCCACCAGGGGAATTTACCTTTTCTAGGTGCCAAAGGATTGACTCGCTTGAGCAACAGCTACAGGTAAGGCATATCAAATCAGTTTATGGCTTCGTAGTATGTAATGGTTGCCAAAAACAAATGGTATTCAACTTCTCACCAATGTTTCAAGTATGGGAGATGAAAATGGGTTTTCAGTAACCATGGACATGCACCTTTCTGGTGGCCAAAGGAATGATACTCCAGATGTAATGGTTAACTGGTAAAGAGACATCAAATCCATTTAACTTTTCAATTGATTACCTCTACAGAGTTAACACACCTGGAAGATGATGAGAAATAGACTAAAATTTTATGATTTGATGTACTAATTGTCAATGGTTGCTGCTAGATGGATTGCTGAAGAGCTTGAAGAAATAGTTGCTGCCAAAGGATAAAAAGAGAAGACTTTGCAAGTGTTGCAGATCAAGAACAACTTGAGAATTCTATTTACAACATCCTCAGAAAGCTTAAAGTGTTTAAAGTAAAGATCAAGAGTGTTTTGAAGGAACTTGAAGTTCACAAGTGAAGATCAAGTTAGGGGAGGATTATTGGGAAAATATATTGTAACAGACTAAATACTGGTAGTATAACAGTTAAGTCTAGTAGTAATAGTTAGTTCTGTTAGTATTGAGTTAATACTGGTAGTACTAAGTTAAGTCTGACAGTACTAAGTTAGTACTGGGTAGGTTAGCAGTATAGGAGTTAGTACAGGTTAGTTAGTTCTGTTTATAGTTAAGTCTTATATGTAACAGAATGTAATAGTTATCTTTAGAGTATTTAGGGAGATTATCTTAGGAAAGGATATGTATTATCCTTTGACATTTGTAAAGCCCATTAGGGTTTCCTTGGTGTATAAGAGGAACCCTAAGGCACAATGTTTTGAAGTACGTTTTGAGAAATATCAATAGAAGCATAAAGCTTAATAGCAATTTAGAAATATCGTTTCTTTAATTCTTGTGTTAAGATTCCTCATTAACACTTGATAATTCATAGTCAGTGTCTCTCATATAGTTGATTTGGATTTATCCAAGTTATCTATAGCCTTACAAAGGCTAGTCAGATCCTATACCAAGGACCTACAAAATTTCTTAGGGCATTACATCCAAAATGGCGCTAAAAAGTCACGACAATTGAAGAATCAAAGAATCTAACAACCTTACCTCTTGACAAACTTATTGGAAACTTGAATAGTCTACGAAAGGCGAGAGAGGAATAAAGAAAGACTTGAAACGGTTCAAAGTCAAGAAAAGATACAATGTAGATCACTGCATATAAAGGTTCGAAAAAGGAAGTAAGTGATGACAAGATTTTTTAGCTCAAGCTCGATAGTGAAGACAAAGAGTATGCTATGGCCATAAAAGAATTCAAGAAATTCTTCAAGAGCGAGAGGAATATTTGTAAGACAACCACGAGGCGATAAAAAAACATTCCAAAGAAGTAGAAATGATGGTTATGATAAAAGTGAAAGAAAATGTTTTGGATGTGGTGATCCAAATCACCTCAATGGACTGACTAAGTCACCCCATTCCTAACTATGCTTAGGACAAGTATGGTAGATTTTAGAGGTAATTGAAATACTCACTTTTGTAAGATGAGTTTTTTTCCTAAGGTGGGCTTATCAATCGAGGTATGGATGTGCTTCATTTGAAAGCATGGTATGGAAAAGGAATGTAGGTTACCGTTTATTGGGCCGTACTGGATCGAGGAGTGCGTTGAATGGATAATTTTGGTACAAAAACATACCAACAAGATAGTGTAATACAGGGAACGGCTTGCGGCAGCCAAATTGTCGAAAATAGTGTTAGCTTGGTAGTAGTGGGAAACTTTTGAATTAATGCTGGTAGGTTATGGGTGGTTGAAGGTCTCACCTTGGAGAGGTGTAGTACGTTTGGAAAGAAAGACAAGTTAGAACCGAGTTATGTAGGAACATTTGAGATCTTTGGATATATTGGGCCTACAGTTCGGTTGAGAATTTCTGTCTTATGAGCTGAGTATCGGAAAATTAGATTGGGAGGTGCTGAAAAGTTGAGTAAACCTGAATTTGCGTGGATTCTTTAGATACGTTGAGCTTTGTAACATCTTATATCTTAATTTCAAGACAGTTCTTGTTTGATGAGTTGCGAGGTTAAGATATAAAACACGTTGTTACAATAACTTAAGGGTTTTGATAAGTTTTCTCAATGACGAGCGAGGTACATGTAGTGGGATGCTTCTTTTCGTTTGGGGTTGTTGTGTTGTCAATGCACATTGTGGGGGTAAGCAAAGTCATTAGCAGTTGGATTCGGATTTTGGAAGTTAGTCAAGGTTAAGGTTGACAAGACTCTTTGTTATGTCAAGGAACCGATGATGTTGTGGACCGAGAGGTCATGGGTAAAAGTGTAGTATGATAGCATTAGTAAAAGTTTGTTAGGATTCGAAGCGTGGTCCTGAGCTTACTTAGGAACGCAAGGATAAAATGAGGTCTAAGTGTCCTACGTTGTTTGTCGATAGTGCTACTGCTCGAGTGTTAAATCTCGAGGATGGAGATTTTTCTCAAGGTGGGGATACTTATGGAAACATGACTTGTAGCAGGTTGGTCAAACTTATTGTTGACCTAAATGTATCATTGCCAATGTTTATGGTTATATGTTTATACGTGCTTATATGTGTTTATTGTATTAATCAATCCATTGAGCGTGATCGTCTCATTGGGATTGGATTTGTGTTGAATTTGTGAAGTTCATTTTTTCTTTTGGTGACAAGGAAATGATTTCGGTGATTGATGCGGGTTTTGTTAATTGTGTAAGTAATTATACGTATACGTATTTTTGTGTTAGTAATTTAAGATAAGTTTAGGTTTTAGATGTTAAGTTAAGATAAATGAGTTATTTGATGGAGAAATTTCATTTTAATCACTTATAGTGATAATGAAATTGATTGGGTATTTTGAGAGAATTGTTTTGGTTAATATGTAACACCCCCAAATTGGGTCGCAGCGGAATAAGGGTCTGGGGCGTGTTACTTCAAGATCAATAGCACAAGATATATAAGAACGACACAAAAAGTCGTTAAAATGATACATTGGATTTAAAGACTTAATACAAAAGCATATAGCTTTACTTGTTCATTGTTGAATATTACAAAAGTTGACAACACATTCCCCAAAATATGATGCACCTAAATCTTTAAGCGTGCAATCCAAAAATGTAACCAATCATCCCTGGCATCCCATTGCCTAATTGATCTCCTGAAAACATTGCTAAAAACGTTTCCAACAAAATTGTTGGTTGAACTTCATAGGTTGGATAAATCATAATGTGCTGGGACCGCAAGACTTTTTAGTGATAATGCAACACATGCAGCTATAACAAAACTAGATTACATTTACACTAGCTCATGACACTGAAGCTCGATCGTTGATCTTTCTTGCAATTAAACTCTATATTGCAATTTCTGCCGATTAGATGTTCAACCGAGAAACATCCTTTAAATTCGAAATGCTGAACGTTCGTTCTCGGTGATAGCTTTATCCACCCCGAAACGGGGGAGGGTCGTTTCCCCCGAATAGATCTATTAAATAACCATGCGTGCTCACATTAATGCCAATTCCCAGCTACATCTATTGAATTGGACGTTATGAATAAAGGGGCTTAACTTGAGTTTATCGACTACTTAGGCAACATGTATCAATACTTGGTTCAATTTATAAAAAACAAGAATGTTCACCCCTAATTAAAAATCATTGAAATCGTTTAAAAATGTTGTGGGGCTTATGAACTCACCTTGACGTTCTGTAATCCAAAGATCGCAGAAATGCGTCACGTAAAAAGATCGAATGCAACCTAAAAATTATTAGGTCGTATAGTACCTGTACTTGAATATTAATATTTTAGTTTGGTATTTCGTATATCGTTCGGGCTATCATAATTAAAGAGGTCATGACATGACGTTCGAGGAGTTAGGACACTTTAAATCGTAAATCCAATAACTCGTCGAAACGCCATCCGAAGAGGCCTCATTATGAAACTCCCTAGTAATATAGTACTTTGATAACCACATAATATTCTATATAGCTCAATCACCAACTAATGGTTTTGGTAAAATTGTGTTTAATAAGTTAAAACGTTTATAATTACCGTTTTAGTAAAACTAGCATAACTTTTGCGTTTTAAGTCCGATTCTCGCGTTTCTTATGCCCATCTTTTCGTATTAAGACGGGTTATCGATATTTGACATTTTCATAAATTTATATAATTCGTATTTGTTGTCGTAAAACCCGTAAATGTCGTATTTTATTCGTTATAGCTCCGTTTTTAATGATTCTTTCGAGGACGTTCTCATATTTGAAAGTTCTATATATTTATGAGGTTTATAAAAATATAACTTTCTGTTCATAATAGTAACATTTATAATTAAAAAGGTTTTATCAAAGTTTAATTGTGTAAACTCGCGAAATTCATAAACTTGTCGTTATTAATTAAAAATTTACAAAAATTACGATTCTTATCATTTTGGAATCCTAAAAATATGTATTATTTGTTAAAAATATCAACCCTTGCTGTTTGTAATTTTTATAAAAATGTTTTTATAAAACTTTCATTTACGACTTCGTTTATTAACGTATAACTCGTTTTTAACGTAACTTTTTCGTTATTAATCCGTTTAACAAGTTTCTTACCTTTTCGGAATCGTCGTGAAATGTATTATCTTATAAAAATATAAAATGGATATGTAAAAATTCGAATTTTGGACAGAATGTTTGCTTGAGTTTGTTGAGTCCATTTTTGATTTTCTTTATACTTTATTACTTCTTGTATTTTACCACATGTCTCATATATCATATATTTTATAAATCATACTTATTAAGTGTCCTTTGTCGATACTAGTCTCAATCTGTTCCAGTTACCCATGTTAACAAATCCATTAACATACTTTAAAACCATATCTTTACTTAAGTAACCTTAACTTACTAGTTTTGTCAATATTCATTCTTATACATAACCAAGTGTGTACAAGTGCATTTCTTTCCATGAGACTTTATTTTAGTGTTCTATTAACATGATTAAGAGTCCATAATCAATATTAACATGTCTTATGTATTTCTTTCACTTGAAACATATTATGAATTATTATAAACCCTAATTTTCCCATAATCATTTTTACACCAAAATAACTTGATATCATTTGTGTAACCATTTTAACATGATGTCCTCAACATCATAAGGTATATAAAAGTGTACATTATGATAACAACAAATAAAAACTTCTTTTTACATGTTAATAATCCTAAATGGTGATTTAAGCTAAATAGAATAATCATATGCATAAAAATGAAAATTATGAGAACATAAAGAGTTCAAGTGGACCTTAAGATGTATGTTGATGATGATGTGCTAGTACTAAACCCTTGTTTAGCCACAAAAACCAAGCTTTCACTAATAAACCCTTAGCTTTCTTTAACTTGAGAAATACTTGGAAATGGTGATTCAATGCTTGCAAATGCCTTAGTATATCTTAGAATAGGTGTATATAGAAGTGTATGGATTGTAGAAAATTTTGTATGGGTTTGGTTGGGTGATGATTTTGAGCCGTGAGCTCTATAGGAGTCAAAGAGGGGTTTTGTTTGATTTTTCTCTAAGTGTAGATGTTGTATGAGTCTTTCCTTTGTTACTTGTATGTATATAATACTTTCAAGGGTCAAAAGTCAAGAAAGTATTCAAAGAGACAAAGCATGGTCTTGGGGATGGTCATGGTTATGGTCATTAGTCAAAGTAAGCTAGGTATGGTGTGCCATTAAAGAAGTATGTTGCATATTTGACCAAAGTGGATGAGTTTTGTTATAATACTTGTATAAATTGCAAGAATTTCGGCAAAACATAGGCTATAGATGATATATTTTGTAATTTTTATGTATTGGGTATAAAAGTGGGTATTTGTTGAAGCGTAGAAAAGTTTTTGTGGTTCCGGGAGTGCCTAAACGCAATTTATCGCGAAACGTATACTCTTTACGTATCCGATAAAAATAAAATGAACAAAGTTAATAATTATTCTCAAAATAATTATATAACCCTTGATTGATGTAAACATTTAATTGTTTGATGCCCATTTACATTGAACGCTAATTTTTGGCGTACGCGATTTAACCTATCGCTTATGATTTAAAGTGAACACGTACATTACAAAAAGTACATTGCGGATTTGTTGACGTCGTCAATGACTTGAAAACACAGGGTGTTATATCTAGCTTATGGTTAAGCTAGAAGATAGAACCTTATGGCTTATTGGCTTAAGCCACTTAAAAGCTTAGTCAATAAGCTACAAAAATCCCCTTTCAAAAACCATTTTGAAATTCAATGAGACTATTTTAAACTTATTTGAAAATGGCTATTCACAGCTTCTTTTTCTAAAAACCTTTAGAAATTTTTCCAAACTTTGGGCTTAAAAATAAGCTAGTAAACAGCATATTATGGGGTTTTAACCACCAATGAGCTCAAATATAGGACCTTAGGGTCCTATATCAAGTTTCAAAAAATATTTTGAATTTAAGAATAAGCCACAATTTGAAATTGAAAAAGCTAATTTTTGGCTGTTTTGACACTTAGACAGAAATTTGTAAGAAAAGGGTTTTGACTAAGGGCTTTTGTGCAGGGCTTTAAATGCTCAAAACATGACAACAAAAACAAGTAAAAAGAGATACCAAAAGCTCTTTGACAAGGGCTTATCAATTAAGCTTTTAGCTTAACCAAATTTTACACAGAATTAACCCTTAATCCTAAAAACCTTAAAACCAATTTTTAAACTAAAACTTTTCTTAAGATCTACTTAAATTAGCTTAAAAATGAATGACAAATAAGATTTTAAAAACTGACCCATTGCCAAAACCATTTTGACCCATTTTTATGTCTTATCCAAACACGCCCCATAATTTTTGTTAAAGCTTTAAGCTAAATTTTACAACTAAAAAGTAAAAAGAAAATGAAAACAGATTGATAATTCAGCATTGTGAAAGCAAATAAGCAATTTTCCACAACATTTTTGACCCGTTTTTAGTGTTAACCCAAACACCCCCTTAATTTCTGTTTTAAGCTTTAAACTAAATTTTACAACTAAAAAGTAAAAAGAAAATGAAAACAGATTGATAATTCAGCATTGTGAAAACAAATAAGCAATTTTTTTTCAAGAAGTAAGCAATAATAAGCTATAATAAGCAAATGAACAGTACTAAGATAAAAAATGACTTACAAAGGTCCAAATGTAAAGGTCCTAAAACCTAATCCTAAAACCCCTAGTCTTTGGTTCTGCATACATTAATACCCAAGGATTCTTCCAGTATTTAATCCTTCTTCATTTGCTTAACAAGAACAATATAAATGATAGCTTTTTTTTGGACAGAATTTTAAATAAGCTTAACAATACTTTTCATTAAAACTTTAAAAAGAGTACAAGGAGTTTGCTTTGACAGAAACGTAAATTACAATGAAAGCTAAATTACATAAACTTAAAAAAAATTTAAAAACTAAAAACTTAAAAAACTAGTTCCTTGGGTCTTCTGTCTTCAGCTCTTTTATAGGCTAACTTCTGTGTTTGTTGTGCTTGTTATGAGAGGGGAGAAACGAGTCATTGATCTTAGCCCTTCAAAATCTTCAGATTCATCTTGGCCGTTTAATCAATCAAACCCAATTGGAAGCCATGGGATTGCCAAGGTGTATGAAAAGCCATGTGGGTTGTGGGGTTATAGATGGTGAAGTTTTTGGATGTATGCTGGAGGTCAAACGAGGTGAAAAGGACAGGGGTGGGGTTTATGGGTTTTGGCGGGAACACTGAAGAAGATATACAGTAATTCGAAGTTGGGTGAAGGTTTGTGGTTTTGGCAATTTTAGCCCCTCATGGATATAAGGGTGTTTGCACCCATGGTCCTTGTGTTATTAATAACTTTGATGGGTTAGCACATTTGGCCCCTCAAAGTTATATAACCAATTGCAACTTTAGTCCCTTTGGCATATAAGTTTCTGCCTTTGGCAGAAACTACCCCTGGAGTTGTACTTTGACAAAATGGAAGATTTGACCCCTTTCTTTGGTTTCTTCCTTTTCTTCATTAAACAAGTTTAGGGACTTGGCAAGATTAGTCCCTAAACTTAGTTTTTCTTGATTGTTGGCTTCGGGTTTGTCGGGGTTGACTTTTTGTTGACTTTTTCAGGCTTTCTGTTGACTTGACTTTGTCTTTTCCACGCTTTTCCATTCCGAGCCCGGTTTTGTCCGTTTTTTCTTTGTTTTTCGTCCTTTTGTCGGATATCCGTTTCCTGCACAATTTGAATGCAAACATACAAATACAAAGTATTTTTGATACGTTTTTGGTCTTTTTAGCTTATTTTTAAGGGTCAAAGGTATGTGTATTTAAACACATACCAAAATCCCCCATACTAAGGTATTGCCGTGTCCTCACGCAATGCTATGAAGTAAGCATTTGGAAAACTAAGAATCTCGAACACCCTCGACGAATAACCTCGAAAAGTAGCTAAGTGTTCGTCAAGTGGAACTAAAGAATCAAAAAGCTTTGACAAGTCCCGTTTTCACCACTTTTTATTTGTACACTAACTATCCCTAATATTTTTGGATTTTCTTTTTTCTTTTCTCGACTTCCTGTTTGACTTCCTTTATTATATCAACATTGGGATCATAGAATGAGAAACGTCCCGACCATAGAATAATCTA